>PVIC010013293.1:0-38267 GCA_004025085.1 Thryonomys swinderianus
TAAAGTAGCACTTACAGGTAATATCATGAATCAGGGCTTTATCATAATTTCAGGTACAATACAAATCAACCCATGAAGTTTTGTATCAACTTTAGAACTATCAATAAATTTTAAAACATAGTCCTTCCTCAAAGAACTTAAAATTCTGTCAAGACAAGGTTAACATATAATAAGGTATTAGTAAAAACTGAACCAAATAAATTAGCATGACAAAAATAAATGTAAATATTGTATAAGTAATGAAAAGTATAAGCTGAGGTGAGTAAGATCTAAAGTTTGCTGAAGGGGGGGCAACTTAGTAAGACTTTGTCTCAAAATAAAAACAATGAAAGAGCTGAGGATAATAGAGCTCAGTGCAAAGGCCCTGGGTTCAATCTCCAGTAACACACACACAGAGAAAAAGCATATTACAGAGCAAAAGCTTAGAGGCTTCAAAGTATATGTATATGGATCAGAAGTTGGATAATGCTGGGCTTGGTGGTACATTCAGGAGGCCCAGGCAGGAGGCAGGAGGCTGATGGCGGGACTGCCACCAGTTCGAGGCCAGCCTAGGCTACATAGTGAGCTCAGAGCCAGCCTGAACTACAAAGCGAGACCCTGTCTCAAAAAAAAAAAAAAAAAGTTGGCTAAAAGACTGATAGAATATGATACAATAGAAACCAACAGCAAAAGACAAAGAGTTAAATGGCAAGAACAAAAGTACAAACATGATACAAACTAGTATGATACAACTAACATGATACAAAAATAGTATGTGGCTGCTATCAAGAGATCAATCAACAGAAAATGCAAGAGGGGATGTAGGGAGAAAGAAACCCTTCTCCACAGTTGGTGGGAGTGCAGACTGATGAAACCACTCTGGAAATCATTGTAGAGACTCCTCAAAAGTCTAAAACTAGAGGTTCCATTTCACCCATCAGGGAGATAAAAGAGAAAAGAACAACCGTCCTGGAACAGTTGAGTTAGGAACAGTGAAAAACAATGTGGCAGGAACCACTCTAACATCATAAAGATTAAACAGCAGAATTCTGACTTGATCCAGTGAGTAACACAGCCATTTTGCCCATCCAAGTTTTTGGTGCTGGAAAACTGAACCTCAGGTGTGATACACGCCTTACCACCAAGTCACATTAAGGACTTTCTTTTTTATTTCATTCATTCATTCATTTTGATGGTAAGAGAGAAGCAACCCAGAGCCTTTCAAATGCTAGGCAAGCACTCTAGTACTGAGCTCTATACCTGCAACCTCTGATAATCCCTACTCTGAAGATCAGATTTGATTAAGGGGAGAACAGTCTGAAAGAAATAAAAACCAAGGCAAACATAACATGTTGAAAGAATCAAAGGTAATACCAAAATATCTAACCTGTCACCTGAATGAACATCATTTATAGGGACTAAAGAGGTAGAAAAGGGTTCGGAGGACCAATTTTGTATGATTCACGGGGAATTGAAAGTATCAATTAAATTACAGGCAAAACTTGGCTAGATTATGGCTGGTGAGGCAGAGGCAGAGGCAGAGGCATGAGTTATCATGTGAAGAATATTCAAAGAACTGTATAAGGCTTATTCTCAAACTACAAAGCAACAGGAAGGCTCAAGGGAGTCAGCTGTATTAACTACAACTGGAGGAGTCAACTAAGCCTAACCAAAAATGACCAGGAAATGAAGAGAAATAAAAAGCTCAGACATCCAGGAGCGCAAAGGGGGATGCAGGTGCTGGAGCTGCAGCTGGATCTTGGGGAGAAGGTAGGAAAGAAGTAGGAAGTAGCTGTAGAATAACAGTTAACATAGCACCTACCGAATCTTTTGGATTTTTTTTTAGTATGCAGTAATCATTTTAGAGAATCTTAATGTGGGAGACCAGCTTGAAATCACACCGAGTAGGCTTTAGATAATTAGATACTACTGAATTGACTTATGAATTTGGCTACTGATTAAAATGTATTATTTCAAGGCCTATATGTGACTTGCTAGATGAACCTTTGGCTAGCATACAGAAACAGCTCCCTGTGCCATTGGTGACATTTGAGATCTCAATGATCAATGAGATTCTCCTAGAAAGAAGACAGCTGAGGAACTATGACTGTGCAGCCATTTTCCAAGATTAAATGTTAGCTAAAGATACTGTATGTGACTTGTTAGCTACAACCTTCAAGATAGTACAGGTAGCTTGTTAACTGTAACCTGTCCTTCACAAGAAAGCAATGTTCTTTCTGGGTCATTAGTGCCTCAAGTTCTGCTATTCCTTCATTTGCCTTTATGCCTCCTGCTATGTTGTATAATCCTAAATATTGGCTACTTTAGAGATTGTGGTCTTAGCCAGGAGAGAGCTAAGATCAATTGCCAGCCCACCAAATAATAAACTATTCTTTTTGCTTGGTATATTATTTTTCATCCCCTGCTGTATCCACAATCAGGCAATTAGGAATCCCCCAATAACTAACTGTTGGCTATCATCCAATATCTTAATGAATGTACTTAAACTCCACAAGAGTAAGAAAAGGTTATTACTATTATATTTACTTAACAGACAAGGAAATTGAGACATAGAGATCAAAGTTTCACATATATTAAACAGCAGAGTCAGTATTCCAACTTGTCATGAATATCTGCTATGTGCCTACGTTTTATCAGCACATATTTTTTGTGTAGATTAGTATTGTACATACATACAATGAAGATTTTTTTTTGGAAAAACATAATCTTTTCATTCTCCTTTTTGGTACCTGACCTTTTCTCTGATCACATAAAGGTATTAACTCAAGGAATATTATGTTAGTTAAAAGAAAAAGAAGTCATTTACTGTTAAGCTTTCAACCAAAAAAATTAATTTTGAATTTAGTATGTGTATGTTTGTACTGTGACAACAATTTGGAAAACCAAGCCAGGACTTTGAGCACATTAGGAAAGAACTCTGTCACTGCATTACAAGTACAGCCCAGAAGGCAATTTTTTATAATTCTAACAACTCCTCTTATTAATCAAGAGCTTGAGTTAGCCCTCTTGGACTACACAGCTGTGGTGTATAGTCTATAGGAAGCAAGAATCCAAGCCAGAATAAGAGAAATACACTACACCTAGGAAAGGTTGTGTGTGTGCGTGTGTGTGTGCGTGCACGCTCACATGCGGGTTCGTAAAGAGGAAGAGAGTGAGAATGAGAAAAAGAGGGGACAGAGAGAGTCCCTCACTAGTTACGGGCTAAACTGTGTTATGCACAATTTATATATTGATGTTCCAGCTCTTGGAACTAAGAGTGTTATCTTATTTGGAGACAAGAACTTTAAAAAGGTGATTCAGTTAAAACAAGACCCTTAGGTGTGGGGCCCCAGGACAATATGACTGACATTTAAGAGAGTGAAGAAAAACACAGAGGGACAACCCTATGAGGACAGTGCAGCAAGAAGGCAGCTATCCACAAGCCAAGGAGTGAGGCCTCTGGAGAAACCGACCCTGATGGCACCCAGACCTGTGAGAAACAAAATATAAGCTACCCAATCTGCGCTATTTTGTTATGACAGTCCTAGCAAACTATACACTTCTCTATGCTGAAGCCCTTTACAGGGAATGCAAATAATAAGGTAAATTTGGGGGAATCCATAGAAATGGATTGTTTCTCACTTTTCTGAACTCTCATGGGAAAAATTTCAAGTTTCCTACTCTGTGCTTAACAACCTAGAAAACAAATTGAAACAGCAGGATGACATAATAAATTGTAATACACAAATACCACCTTTCTGATTTCTGTGGAATGGGGATTTCTGGATTTCCAAAGAAGGCCTGACAGCAGCAATGGGGGTATCTCAGCATCCAAATCTTGGTTTCTAATTCCATTCTCCAAGAAAAGGAACCATAGCTCCTTGGAGAAACACGACTCTAGGACTGAAACAGAAAATACATGATGAGCCTGCAATATCCTACACTGCCAAAAAGGAATGAGTATGTCAGGATAAAATTAAATTTAGGGTGTGTGAAAATTCTCTGTACTTCTGTCCTATAAAAGTAAGAGAGGGAGGTAATAGCCAATAGAAGAAACTTTCCAATGGCTAGAGCTGGAAAAATTGAAAGAACAAAGTAAAACAGCACTGGACTATAGTCCAAAATTATAAACAAACAAACAAACACATATATACACAAATTTATATGTCTATGAAATGACAGGATAAATTTATAAATGAAGGAAGAGACAAATTTCCTGTGGAGAATTCCAAATAGTTTATGTAGATATGCTGCCCTTGAGAAAGACCATAACAATACTCTTTATTCACTAAGAGTAGCAGCACATGACTTTCTTCCCAAGAATATAGTATGGAAGGGAAAAAAAAAAAAGAAAAAATTTACAATGGAGAAAGCTGGCACACATTATCTCAAATCAGGTTATCAAGGTTAACATCAAAAGAGACAATCATGCTGGGTGTAGTGGCTCATGTCTGTAATCCCAGCACTCAGGAGGCAGAGACAGTAGGATTGCTGAGTGGGCTACATAGTGAGCTCAGGGCCAGCCTGAATTACAAAGTGAGACTCTGTATCAAAAAAAAAAAAACAATCATTTTGAAAGATGTACTCTTGATATGATGTGATAAGATTGGTACTTCCGGGCCGGAGGGTTAGCTCAGTGGTTCCGGCGCCTGCCTCGCAAGTGCAAGGTCCTGAGTTTGATCCCCGTAAACCACATACAATGCTGGGCGTGGAGACTCATGCCCACCAGCAATCAATACCACATACCACAGTGCCAGGCGTGGTGGCTCACGCCTGTAATCCCAGCACTCGGGAGGCAGAGACAGGAGGATTGCTGAGTCCCAGGCTTGCCTGGGCTCCATAGTGAACTCAGAGCCAGCCTAAACTACAAAGTGAGACCCTGTCTCAAAAAAAAAAAAAAAAAAAAAAAAAAGATTGGTACTTCCCACCTCTATGGACTTTCTTCCAAAAATATTAACTCCAATTTAATCCCACATAAAAGAATAAAACAAGCAGGTGTGGAGGTGCATTCCTGTAATCTCATCTACTTGGGAGGCTGAGGCGGGAGGACAGAAAGTTTAAGACCAGCCTAGTCAACTCACCAAGACCTTGTCTCAAAATTAAAAACTATAAAGAGGTACTGGGCGTGGTGGCTCACGCCTGTAATCCCAGCACTCGGGAGGCAGAGGCAGGATTGCTGAGTTCAAGGCTTGCCTGGGCTACACAGTGAGCTCTGGGCCAGCCTGAACTACAAAGTGAGACCCTGTCTCAAAAAAAAAAAAAAAACTATAAAGGGGTGAGAATATAGCTAAACTAAGTACTCCCGAGGTTTAAACCCCCAGCACAATGAGAGAGAATTAATCAGACAATCCCTGCTAAAGATCATTCTATAAAATATCTATCAGGAATCCTCAAAACTGTCACAGTTACCAAAAACAAAGAAAATCTCAAGAAGTATCACAAACAAAAATAGTTCAAGGAATCCTGATGACTAACTGTAATATAGTGTCCTAGATGAGGTTCTAGGACAGAAAAAGGATGTGAAGAAATAGGCATTAAGCATGGTCCTCAGTAATAGTATACCAACACAGGCTTATTAGTGATAACAATGCTTTTTCTAAGATGTCAATAATAGAGAAAACTGGGTTGGAGTAAACAAAAATTCTCCATAATATGTTCATAATAATTTTCTAGCTCTGAAACTATTCTAAAATAAAAGTTTATTAAAAAGAAACAGATAAAGACAAAAACTAACTTTTGTGTTTCCTAGGCACTTTAGTCTCCTAATTAACCTCAAGAATGTTCACAAGAACTGGCATACAGCTAAGAGATGCAGTTAAGATACTACGCAACAGTTCTGAAACTACTGTGCTTTGAATTTGCTACATTCTTTTGCAGCATGATACCAACAGACAATAATAGTGATCTGTGATAAAATGAACAAGAGACTGGATCAAACAAAGTTAAACAGACTTCATGACTACTGTATTTATCTAAACCTTTACATGACAGAGGTGTCAAGAAATGTAAGGAGAGCAAGGTGTAGTAGTGAATGCCCATAATTCCAGCGTTCTGGAAGATTGAGACAGGAGGACCCCATCCTGGGCAATTTGGCATCTTCACATGACTCTGTCTTAAAGTAAAAGACAAAATTAAAAAGAGCTAGGGATATACTCACTGTGAAAGTTCTGGGTTCAATCCTCAGTACGGCTACATAAATAAGTAAATAAGAACTAAATAAGAATTCTAAGAGGTAGATATGTTATTTAATATTTCCCTTCAAAAAGATTTGCTGGGGCCGGGGCCGGGGATTTAGCTCAGTGGTTCCAGAGTCTGCCTTGCAAGTACAAGGTCCCTAGTTCAATCCTTGGTAACCACATACCACAATAGCAGGCGTGGTGGCTCAATCCTATAATCCCAGCACTTGGGAGGCAGAGTCAGGAGGATTGCTGCGAGTTTTGAGGCTACATAGTGAGCTCAGGGCCAGCCTGAACTACAAAGTGAGACCCTGTCTCAAAAAAAAAAGTCTTTTTTTCCCCACTAGATTACCTATAAACAATTCCAAGAACAGTATTTCTTTGGGAGATATAGTTGTAAAGAGAAAAGACTCCAACAATTGAGCGGTTTGAGGAAAGAAAAATATTAAGAAAACAAGAAGAAGGTCAAAAGAGAATACACAGAACCTAGTATTACAAAAGCAAGAGAGGAAGGCTGGGGATTTAGCTCAGTGGTTCAGGTGTCTGCCTCGCAAGCGCAAGGTCCCGAGTTCGATTCCCAGCAACCACATACCACAATGCTGGCCATGGTGGCTCATATCTGTGATCACGGCACTCAGGAGGAAGAAGCAGGATTGCTGTGAGTTTCAGGCTCGCCTGAATTACATAGTGAGCTCAAGCCCAACCTAAACTACAAAGTAGACCCTATCTCAAAAATTAAAAATTCTGTAACCTTACAAAGTATTTTTAGAAAAGGAGAGGAAAGACAGCATTTGAAAAGATTAAGGATAGGGATGAAAAAATGAAGAAGTTAATGGATTAAGAGACCACTAATAGGGCCAGAGATTTAGGTCAGTGGTTCTGGCACTTGCGCCTCACAAGCACAAGGTCCTGCATTCGATCCAGGTAAATACATACAACACTGGGCGTGGTGACTCACACCCACCAACAATCAATACCACATACCACAGTGCCTGTGAATGGTGGCTCACGCCTGTAATCCCAGCATTCAGGAGGCAGAGGCAGGAGGATTGCCGAGTTGGAGGCTTGCCTGGGCTACATAGTGAGCTCAGGGCCAGCCTGAACTACAGAGTGAGACCCTGTCTCGAAAAAGAAAAAGTTAAAAGAGAGACCACAATAACTTGATTGGGTCTGGAGAGAACACAATAACTTGATTGGGTCTCACTCTGTAGTTCAGGCTGGCCCTGACCTCACTATGTAGCCCAGGCAAGCCTCCAACTTGGCAATCCTCCTACCTCTGCCTCCCGAGTGCTGGGATTACAGGCATGAGCCACCACACACTGGCACTGCGGTATGTGGTATTGATTGCTGGTGGGCGTGAGTCACCATGCCCAGCATTGTATGTGGGTACCAGGAGTCAGCACGCCCAGCATTGTATGTGGTTACCGGGATTGAACTCAGGGCCTTACACTTGCGAGGCAGGCACCAGAACCACTGAGCTAAATCTCCGGCCCTATTGTTTTGTTTTTTTGAGACAGTGTCTCATTTTGTAGTTCAGGCTGGCCCTGAGCTTACTATGTAGCCCAGGCAAACCTCAAACTCAGCAATCCTCCTGCCTCAGCCTCCCAAATGCTGGGATTACAGGCACAGGTGTGAGCCACCACGCCCCAGCATTGTGGTGTGTGGTACTGATAGCTGGTGGGCATGAGTGACCACGCCTGGTATTGTTGTATGTGGTTACTGGGATCGAACTCAGGACCTTGTGCTTGCTAGGCAGGAGCTGGGACCACTGAGCTAAATCTCCGGCCCAATGAAAGCTTTGTTAAAAAAAATTTTCATGACAGAAGAAACTACACAGAGAAACTTTTTAAAATGTAGAGCAAGAGACACCCATACCTGGTTGAAGATAAAATGTAAAAAATGACTGAGACTGATTACAAATCAATGGATGGAAAAAATGGAAACCTGAGGATGTCCTAGAACACTTAATTTTTTTTTTTCTTGAAACCGGAGAAATCTGAATAGTAATGCTTAAACATTCCAGGTCTAAAAACCACATTTTAATACTCCCAGATTTCATGGATTTCTGCCTAATGTACTTTACAGTGTTTTAAGTGGAGTTCACACTTGTTGCCTGAGGACGTCTGTGATATGAAGGAGAGGAAGTTATGGAGAAGCATTTACCTCAATCCTTATGAAATTAAGAAGCAAGTTAAGGGGCCGGAGGGTTGCTCAGTGGTTCCGGTGCCTGCCTCGCAAGAGCATGGTCCTGAGTTCAATCCCCGGTAACCACATACAATGTTGGGCGTGGAGACTCACACCCACCAGCAATCAATACCACATACCACAGTGCCAGGCGTGGCGGCTCACGCCTGTAATCCCAGCACTTGGGAGGCAGAGGCAGGAGGACTGCTGAGTTCAAGGCTTGCCTGGGCTACATAGTAAGCTCAGAGCCAGCCTGAACTACAAAGCAAGACCCTGGCTCAAAAAAAAAAAAAAAAAAAAAAAAAAAAAGAAGCAAGTTAAGGCTGATGACAATAGGAACTTTGGGAGCTCATGGATTTTAATTTATAATTATTTACTATAAATGTTGATACAAAAAATAAAAACTTGAAAACTTTGGTCAAAAAAGGAAAATTACTAAAAAATGCAAAAAGGGGGCCAAAGGGTTAGCTCAGTGGTTCCAGCGCCTGCCTCACAAGTGCAAGGTCCTGAGTTCAATCCCCAGAAACCACATAAAATGCTGGGCATGGAGACTCATGCCCACCAGCCATCAATACCACATACCACAGTGCCGGGCATGGTGGTTCACGCCTGTAATCCCAGCACTCGGGAGGCAGAGACAGGAGGATTGCTGAGTTCGAAGCTTGCCTGGGCTACATAGTGAGCTCAGAGCCAGCCTGAACTACAAAGTGAGACCCTGTCTCAAAAAAAAAAAAAAAAAAAAGCAAAAAGGAAGAGATGCATTAGTATCTCACCCAGAAATTTTCTTAATGCTGCTCTACTAACAGAAATTGCATGTTACAAGCTATTACTATAGCTATTAATAAACTAGTGCATTTAAGACTGTTAAGTAGCAGGTATGGACATCATCCAGTTTTAAACTTTTAAAAATTTAACACTTTAGGGCCAGAGGGTTAGCTCAGAGGTTCTGGCGCCTGCCTTGCAAGCGCAAGGTCCTGAGTTCGATCCCCAGTAACCACATATAATGCTGGGTGTGGAGACATGCCCACCAACAATCAATACCGCATACGACAATGCCGGGCGTGGTGGCTCACGCCTGTCATCCCAGCACTTGGGAGGCAGAGACAGGAGGATTGCTGAGTTCGCGGCGGCTTGCCTGGGCACCATAGTGAGCTCAGAGCCAGCCTGAACTACAAAAAAAAAAATTTAACACTTTATATTTTCTAACTATATCAAAACTAAGAGCTACTTAACTATACACAATTTCACTGTATCTTCTTTTAAGAACAATGAGGACACAGACATGAGATTCTGTTGCTTAGAACTTATTTTTAGATTCTATCATTTTGGCTAATTTCATTAACAATTCAAATTGAATACCTAAGTATGGATTAACTAGGTCCAAACTGCAAGTGTGACATACAAGGCTCCTGGACTCATGTATCACAACATTTTAATCACAGAAAGGTAGTGATGTCTGATTTATCTGATAATAGATTTAAGAAGTCATGTTGCTTAAAAATAAGCTTATCAAAAGAGGAGTTTTATCATTTTTTTAAGTAAAGAAATTCATATTGATCCATGTGCACGGAATAAGGATGAGACAATACCCACACCAAACCCGGGAGCCTCCAGATTTGTGTCTGAGAACGTAAGGTGGCCACAAATGCCAGACTGGCACTGCCAGCTCAGCAGCTAAGCTTGTAGAAACGGCGGGATCTGCACACAGGCCACTCGGAGAACCAGAACTTGCAGCCAGATCTGGCAGGGTCTGGGGAATATGGCACTGACACCGGAGAATATGGGACCAAGAAGTCTGGCAGAAACAGGTTTATTGGGAGTAAAGGGAGAGTCCAGAACAGCAATCCCGGAAGAGCGGAGGCAACCGCTGAAAGAAACGCTCTGGGAGTGACGGTAGGGAAGGGGCCGCCCTTACCTTGTCATCCTCGCACCTCTTTCCCAGGCCCTCCCGGGCCTGCAGCCGGCTACTGAGACGGTCATAGTCGGCCTCCTTCTGGTCGATCTGTTTCTTGTGCGTGTCCACCAGGAGCAAGAGATCCGAGTTGCGCTTCTCCAGACGCCCGCGGGCCACCTCGGTACGCTGGACCTGGGCCTGCAGCTCGGCCACCTCCTCCTGGAGCAGGACGTGGCGGGAAGAGATGCTCCAGTAATTGAAGGCCAGGACGACGATCACCACGAGGAGAACCACCAGCACGAAGGAGGGCAAGCGGCCGCCGCGCCGGTTGGCCCCGAAGCCCACCATGAGGCCGAGCTGGGCTGCGCCCTAGAGCCCCGCCGACTACACCTGCGTGCAGGATCTCCGGCTCTGCCGCCGAGGTGCGCGGGGACGCTGCCCCGGGGCCGACGGAGGGGGGCGGGGAGACGGGGGAAGGGGGCGGGGCCGCGAGCCCGGACCCTCCCCGCCCCCCCCTCAGACCCGAGCGCGCTCTGGAACCGAACCCACTCCACCACGAAGGCCCAGAGAAGCCTTAGGGTCCACCGGGTCAGGACTCTCAGGGCTCGGGGGCGGGGAAAGGAGCCGGAAGGGGCGGTCCCTCCTGGACTCGCCCCGCCCACCTTGGACGGATCGCCGAGGGGGCCACTCTCTGGTACACGCCACAGTCTCTTCTCGCGAGACCGGGTTTCCTCGCGTGCAGCTCGCGGTGGTCTCGCCAGTGGTGTGGCCCAGGTAGTGAGAGTTGTGGAGGCTCGCGCTCGGCGGGGTGCCTCGGGCCTGAGGCACAGTTCTTCCGGCTGTCACCTGCTTGTTCCTTTGAGCAAGATCTAGAAGTCAGGACCTCGGGGGCTGCGGTCCTGAAGTAGAGAAAAAAGGGTAGCTGGGAAAGATTTAAACTCTTCGGTAAATTTTGTTTGTGCTAACGATGTGGAAAGAAAACAGGAACACAAAGACCATAAAATAATGACGCCCCGAACGTTATGGGAAAAAACGGGAGAACCTAAGCTTTAGAAATGGTAGAAACTAGCCAGTTTCCAGAATTTCTGCTGTCGTGACCCTAAAGACCCAGCATGTGATGGCCCCTGTTTTTATGCTGCTTTTGCCTTGGCTGCTCCCAAGCAGAAGCCTAGAAGCTGCCCCCACTGCCTGGTAACCAGCGCGCCGCTCCCGACAGCAAACACTCTGGGTCGGAAATAATAGCCCTCTTACAAGTCGTTTTAATTACCTTCTCAACACCACAGTTACTAGTGAGAAATCCAAGATATTTAAAAGCTCTTAAAGTCCGATGTCCGATGAATGTAAGGACTTAATCTACATCACTGGGCTTTTGACGTCGTCGCTGTTTTCATTGTACCAGGTGAACTGTTGCTGTATGAACAGAGGTAATTTCAGTGATGCAGAGAAAGCCCTGCCTCTTCTGTTTTCTCTGAGAATTTCCTTTGTAAGTGAATTTAAAAGGTATGAACTCTAACCGGTTGGAGGGGTGGAGTTGCCTTTTTTTCAAACCTCAGGACCAAAAATTTCGATAACCATAGAACCTCAAGAACCCAAAAAACCTTTGGTATTTTCATTCAAATTTAATGTTAAGTTTTTAGGAAGGATTTTGCAGCTTGGAAAAATTATTGCAACTTCAAATAAAAGTGATTTCTCTCACATAGATATTGTAGAGACAAGAAAACAACAGCAAAATTAATAACATCAGGACCCAGAATTTCACTCATTGGCACTGTGCCTGCCACTGAGGCAGGGAAGGTCCTAAGTTCAATTTCAGTACCAGAAAAGTTAATAAAAGTAGTCTGTGTCAAGTTTGAACTTTTTGCTCTGAGAAATGAACATGTTAATGTAAAAATCATCTCCACTCTGGGATAGCAAGCAGAAATTAGCAAAAGAAAGCAAGGCAAAAATGGGAGCTCAGGGCCGGGGATTTAGCTCAAGTGGTACCACACCCACCTTGGAAGGACAAGGCCCAGAGTTTGATCCCCAGTACCACCAAAAAAAAAAAAAAATTAAAAATTAAAAATGGGAACTCATTAGCCTCCCCTCCTCTGCTTAACTCATTAGCCTTACTCTGCTCAGCCAGATATGATTTTAACTGCTCAAGACATTATACTGTCTAAGAATGTTTTCTTTTTCATACAGTATTCTCACATATCGAAAAGTGTAATATTACATACAACATACATTTTCTCAACAGATGCTTAAAAGCATTACTTGGTACTATTATTCCATTTTACAGATATAGAAGTAAATTGTACAAAGTCATGTGTCTAAATGGCAGGGCTGAAGTCTGGAAGTCGGTCCTCTTTCCACTCTTCCCTACAGTTTTGTTGCTGTTATTTTGTTTTTGCTATTTTGATTGTTACCTCATCAACTTATACATCCTATTAATGAGGCCAAACCAGGTATCACCAACACAATATACAAATGCTTTCTTACAGATACCTGTGGATAGACGTTGAACATGTTAATGTAAAAATCAGTTCTGTATGCCTAATCGAGGTTACTATTAACAGTGATAAATCATGTTGCCAGCATGTACCCTTGATATGATGTGATGATGAAAGCACTCTATGGGCTTGCTTTCAAAAACTCACAACCCTTTCTGGGCATGGTGTCACACACCTGGAATCTCAGCATTCAGGAGGCTGAAGCAGAAGGATCACTATGAGTTTGAGTCCAGCCTGGGCTATCTAGTGGATTTAAGGCTAGCCTAAAGTACATAGCAAGACCCTACCTCAAAAAACAGAAACAGAAGGCTGGGGATTTAGCTCAAGCAGTACTACACCAACCTTGGACACACAAGGGCCCAAGTTTGATCCCTGGTACCATACATACACACATGCACACGCACACACAGAAAAACCTGAAACAAAACAAAACAAAAGCTTCTGCACAGCAAAAGAAGCCACCGGCAGAGCTAAAAGACAACCAATAACATGGGGAAAATCTTTACTAGCTGTTTCTCAGACAAAGGGCTACTATCTAGAATATATAAAAACTGCTCCTATCCAGGCGTGGTGGCTCAAACCTGTAATCCCAGCACTCAGAAGGCAAAGGCAAGGAGGATTGCCTAGTTTGAGGCTTGCCTGGGCTACGTAGTGAGCTGAGGGCCAGCCTGAACTACAAAGCATGACCTGTCTCAAAAAAAAAAATAGAACTCATGTCATATACTGGTAAAAATTCCCAATTTTGAGTGTGATCGTGATGTGTATATAAAATGTACCAACAGAGAATTCAGTAAAAAAAAAAAAAATACACTCAGGGCCAGAGATTTAGCTCAGTAGTTCTGGTGCTTGCCTAGCAAGCGCAAGGTTCCTGGTTTGATTCCTGGTAACCACAAACAACAATACCCAGCATAGTGACTCATGCCCACCAGCAATCAGTACCACATACTACAATGCCGGACATGGTGGCTCACGCCTGTAATCTCAGCATTTGGGAGGCCAAGGCAGGAGGATTGCTGAGCTTGAGGTCTGCCTGGACTCCATAGTGAGCTCAGGGCCAGCCTGAACTACAAAATGAGATCCCATTTCAAAAAACAAACAAACAAAAAACACTCATAACCTTTGATCATGAGAATAAAACAGACAAATATAAGTTACAGGACATTCTACAAAGTACAGTACCTAGCCAGTATTGTTTGGAGCTATCAAAGTGGGCAAGGATATAGCTCAGAGCACTTCCCCTATTTATGGAAACTTGGACTTGATCCTTGACTCTGTTAAAAAAAAAAAATCAAAAACGAGGGAAATCTGAAACATTACCACTGCTACAACCAAAGAGAGCCTAAGAACCTGTGACTAAATAAAATATGATGTCAAGGATGGGATCCTGTAAAAGAAAAACTACGACTAGGTTAGAGAAGGTGGTAGATGATGGAAACACAAAATACACAGATATGTTAAACAAGATTTTTCCAGTGTAAATGAAAAGACTTTACACCTACACTAGTTAAAATAAACAAATACAGGATAACTCCCAATGCTTCTGAAAGAGTAACAGAAAGTATGGCTCCCCAGGGGACTTCATGTTTCAGGAACTCTGTTTCTCACTTCTGCTTGGTTTTATTGTCTCCTATTTCAGATGATCATTTTTCTTGTAGACAGTAAATAATGGCCTCAGCGTTCCTAACATATCCGTGCTCTAAGAAGCAAGGGAGCCAGGCCCGGCAGCATATACCTTTAATCCCAGCACTGTGGGAGACTAAGGTAGGAGGGTTGCAACTAAGCAATTTAGCAAAACCCTGCCAAAAAAAAAAAGAAAGAAAAAGAAAGAAAGAAAGAAAGAAAGAAAGAAAGAAAGAAAGAAAGAAAGAAAGAAAGAAAGAAAGAAAGAAAGAAAGAAAAAATTTAGAAGTCTGCAGATCTAGCTCACTATAAAGGCCTGGTGTTCAAGTGCTGGGCGTGGTGGCTCACACCTGTAATCCCAGAACCCAGGAGGATTGCTGAGTTCACGGCGGCTTGCCTGGGCTACATAGTGAGTTCAGGGCCAGCCTGAACTACAAAGCGAGGCTCTGTCTCAAAAAAAAAGGCCCTGTGTTCAATCCCCTGTACTAAAGAAGAAAAGAGAAAGAGAGGGAGAGCAGCAGCAACAGAAGTTTGTCTTCTGGGTTTTACTACAAAAATGACCATGGTGTCAGGTGTGGTAGCTCATACCTGTAATCCCGGCACTCAGGAGACAAAGGCAGGGAGATTGCTGAGTTCAAGGCTTGTCGGAGCTCCATAGTGAGCTCAGGATCAGCCTGAACTACAAAGCAAGGCCCTGTTTCAAAAAAAAAAAAAAAATGACCATGGAAGGGTTCTGACTGTCCAGTCCTGATCATGAGCCCACAGCCTGTACTCATCATTGTAGCTGGAGAGGCAAGATGCAATTGGTTTAGCACAGGCAGCAAATGGGCTGAGGATGTAGCTCAGTCGTGCTCAGTCTGCCTGGCAAACCCAGAGTCCTGAGTTCAATCCCCAGAACCCACACACAAAACATAAAACAAAACAAACCATGTAGGTAGATGATAAGTTCTAACCAAGAAGCAAAATGTATTGGGCCAAAACAATTACGGTTGACTTTTCTTTTCTTTGAGATACATTAATTACCTCCCAACGAATCAGGAACTGTTAGGTAGATAAAGCCATGCTATGGCACCATATGTTGGGTCTCCCAGGAAACAGACCCTCAAATGAGGATTTGTAATAGAAAGTTTTCAGGGGACTATTCTTGTGATCTTTGCCTGGAGAAGGAAAGGGAAGGAAAAAAGCAAGATGGGAAGTGGAGAAAGTGGTACTGTGTAGTCTAATGAAAACTCCCTTTTCCCTTTGAACATTTTCTCTCTATTTTACATTACCTATCATATATTTTGGCATCCATTTATACCTTTGGTTTTTCATACTGGAGAAAAAACATGGTATTTACACATCTGTGTCTTATTTATTTCACTTATGAGTGTGTCCTCAAGGTACATCCATTTGAGTATAAATGACTCAAATTTATCTTTTTTTTTTTTTTTTTTTGAGACAGGGTCTCACTTTGTAGTTCAGGCTGGCCATTGAGCTCACTATGTAGCCCAGGCAAGCCTGGAACTCAGCAATCCTCCTGCCTCTGCCTCTGCCTCTGCCTCTGCCTCTGCCTCTGCCTCTGCCTCTGCCTCTGCCTCTGCCTCTGCTTCTGCCTCTGCCTCCCAAGTGCTAGGATTACAGGCTTGACCACCACGCCCAGCATTGTGGTGTGTGGTACTGATTGTTTGTGGGCATGAGTCACCATGCCCAGTATTGTTGTACATGGTTACTGGGATTGACCCAGGGACCCTGCGCTTGCTAGGCAGGCATGTGGAACCACTGAGCTAAATCTCCAAATTTATCATTCTTTATAGCAGAGTGATACTCCAGCAGAAAAACCCCACAACTTCTTTATCCAGTCTCCCGTTGATGGGCATTGGGGTATTTCCAAAATTTAGCTATTAGTAACTGTGCTGCTATAAAGTACGTATGTCACTGTGCTATGATTATTTTAATTCTTCCATGTATATACCTAGCTGGGGAATAACAGGATCAAATGGAACCTCTAATCCCAGGTTGTTGTTTTTTTTTTTTTTTTTTGAGACAGGGTCTCACTTTGTAGTTCAGGCTGACCCTAAGCTCACTATGTAGCCTAGGCAAACCTTGAACTCAGCAATCCTCCTGTCTCTGCCTCCTGAGTGCTGGGATTACAGGCGTGAGCCACCATGCCCGGCACTGTGGTATGTGATATTGATTGCTGGTGGGTGTGAGTCTCCACGCCCAGCATTGTGTGTGGTTTCCGGGATCGAACTCAGGACCTTGCGCTTGCAAGGCAGGTGCTAGAACCACTGAGCTAACCCTCCAGCCTGCTAATCCCAGGTGTTTTTTTGTTTTGTTTTGTTTTGTTTTTTTTGAGACAGGGTCTCGCTTTGTAGTTCAGGCTGGCCCTGAGCTCACTATGTAGCCCAGGCAAGCCGTCGCGAACTCAGCAATCCTCCTGTCTCTGCCTCCCAAGTGCTGGGATGACAGGCATGAGCCACCACGCCCGGCTCTAATCCCAGTTTTTTGAGGAATCGCCACGCTGATCTTCACAATGGTTGCATCAATCTACATTCCCACCAACAGTGGAGAAGGGTTCCTTTTTTCCACAGCCTAACCAACATTTGCTGTTGGTTGATTTTATGATAGCAGCCACTCTTTGTGGAGTGAGATGGAATCTCAGTGTTGATTTCATCAGCATCTCTCAAATGGCCAGGGGATGTTGAACATTTCTTCTTAAAAATAATTTCTTGTCTCATTCATTTATTTCTTATATCCTTGAATTAAGCAATTTTCAACTAGGAAGGGAATTTGAAGATTACCTAGTCAAAAACTTTATTTTATAAAAGAAGATAAAAATCCAGAGGCAATTTGCTCAAAATTATTCTATTCTGCCAGTGAAAGATATATGGTTTGAGATCAAGCTTTCTTTAAGAATCAGCTTGGGCCAGAGATTTAGCTCAGTGTTTCCGGAGCCTGCCTTGCAATCTCAAGGTCCTGAGTTCGATCCTGGTAACCACATAGAATGCTGGGCGTGGTGACTCACGCTTGTAATCCCAGCACTCAGGAGGCAAAGACAGGAGGATTGCTGAGTTTGAGGCTAGCCTGGGTTACATAGCGAGCTCAGGGCCAGCCTGAACTACAAAGTGAGACCCTGTCTCAAAAAAAAAAAAAAAATGAATCAGCATGACCCTCCCTCTCTGAGACCTTCCTCCAACTTATTTGTATTTCAGCTCACATTTTTCTCTTGTGAATATTACATTTTTTGTCTACAAATAACATCATTTTGGTAGTGTTAACAGAGGACTTTGCCTTATGCTGTTACTTTACTTTGGTTACTTTACTTGTACTTTACTGTTACTTTTGCATCAGTAAATTTGACCCTCCACCTTAGCGGTAAACTCCAAAAGGTGAAGATTTTGTCACTGTTACTTTCTGTCTAGCAGGTACCACAGTAGTCAGTGATATTACATAGATATGTACTGAGTGACTTAATGGGCACATGGTAGGGATTCAACCAATATTTTGACTGGTGAATCACTCCTTTTCAAACATAATAGCTCTTGTTCTTTAACACCTTGCTCTATTTCTTTTGCAGTTTAAAAAATCTGGACTTAGATTTTTGTCACTAGTGAAGAGACAGGCTGCTGCAATGTATTTGTCCTGGACTTGGCAGAAAACCTAAGGTTTCTGTCCTATTTTTTTTTAAATTCTCTGCACTGTAGTTCATCTAATCATCTTATGGTGGCTTTCTCTGTCAGACACTGTTTTGGAGAGTGACCCAATTAAATAGGGTCCCATTTAATGCAGTGAGCCTTTGTCTGGGTCTGATTTCAAATTATTATCTTGTAATTCTTGGAGTCTTATTGATTTACCTTTTTTAAAATTCCCTGGTGTGTACCTGCTGGAGTTGCTGGCATGGTATCACAAGAAATCCTCATGAGCAGATTTGTAGACAGAAGATACAGCTGTGAGTGAAACTCAATGTCCTTTAAAGGAGATCCTCATTTGTCCATTGTCTGAGCTTTAAACAGAAACTGGAAACTTCTTAAGGGACCTGGTTTTTCACTACATTTGTGAGTTTCTGCATATTGTTTGTAGTGTTTTCACAGCACAGACCCCTAATACATGTCAGGAAAACATAATGATGGATGAAACCCACTGCACGGCCCTGTCCAGGGGCTGTGTTCCATATGCCAGTACTAGAGAGCAGCAGCACATGGCATCCCAAGACACAGCAGAAGCCAGAGATCTCACGATCACATTTTATGCCATGTGGAGGTAGTGACTCTGAGTTTGATTCTTATGAACAAGTGACCAATGTCCTTTGGCTTCTGGGCATCGTCATAATTATTTAAAATATATATTAAAATTGGACTGGGGATTTAGTGCAGCAGCAGCATGCCTGCTTGGGAAGCACAGGGTCCTGACTTCAACCCCCAGTACTCCCCCACAATATATATAAAATATACATATTATATAATATATATTATTAGTGTTTCAAAGAAAATAAAAAATGTATGACTATATAACATTCTTACATGCTGTGCTAATCTGTGTCCCCAATGCCTGGAATACTCTGTTCTTCTTAATGCACTTCTCTTTCATTCTCTAAGCCTTTAAGATCCTATCTGAATGTCTTTTGTGGAATAGTTTCATTTTTCTTACTAATTTACATGTCTGATATTAAGGTTTTTATATATGTATATATATACATATATATATGTATGTATATATATATTAAAATAATATTATTTATAATATTTATTATTATACAATCATATGTATAACCTTTTTGTAGGCTATAAGATTGTTAAAGACAATGACCTTGTCCTATTTATCTTTCATCATTTAGCACTATGGCTGGCATATATTGTTTGATAAATGAAAATTACTTCTTTGTCCAAGGTGGTAGTGAGCTCTCCTTGATTTTTTTACAACATAACCAAATTCTTTTTTTTTTTTTTGAGACAGAGCCTCACTTTGTAGTTCAGGTTGGCCCTGAGCTCACTGTGTAGCCCAGGCAAGCCTCCAACTCAGCAATCCTCCTGCCTCTGCTTCCTGAGTGCTGGGATTACAGGTTTGAGCCACCAAGCCCAGCATTTGTGGTATGTGGTACTGATTGCTGGTGGCCTGAGTCACCATGCCCAGTATTGTATGTGGTTACCGAGGATCAAACCAGGGACCTTGGGCTTGCTAGGCAGGCACTGGAACCACTGAGCTAAATCTCTGGCCCCAGCAAATTGTAAAAGCATAAATTTTTACTGCTTTTTCCAGAAATGAAAATAATCTCATAGTTTCTAATGCTTATGAAAGTAATGAGGGGGCCAGAGATTTAGCTTGGGGTGGTTCTGGCACCTGCCTAGCAAGCTCTAGGTCCCTGGTTCGATCCCTGGTACCCACATACAACAATAACAGGCATGATGACTCATGGCCAGCCAGCAATCAGGACCACACACCACAATGCCAGCCGTGGTGGCTCATGCCTGTAATCCCAACACTCAGGAGGCAGAGGCAGGAGGATTGCTGAGTTTGAGGCTTGCCTGAGCTACATAGTGAGCTCAGGCCCAGCCTGAACTACAAAGCAAGACCCTGTCTCAAAAAGAAAAAAAAAGAAAGTAATGAAGGCCAAGGATGTAGCTCAATGATCCCACACCTACCTGGCAAATGCAAGGTCCCAAGTTTGATCCCTGCTACTGGAAACAAGTAAATAAATGAAATGAAAGTAATGAATACACAGATCAAAAAAGAAATCATATAATCAGAATAGGTAAATAAAAACTGAAGATCAGCCGGGCGTGGTGGCTCACGCCTGTAATCCCAGCACTCGGGAGGCAGAGGCAGGAGGATTGCTGAGTTCAAGGCTTGCCTGGGCTACATAGTGATCTGAGGGCCAGCCTGAACTACAAAGCGAGACCCTGTCTCAGAAAAAAAAAAAAAGAAAAAAGAAAACTGAAGATCATCCACAATTCCACTCATCCAGATATAACCTCTGCTAACATTTTAGAATTTATCTTTTTATAATTTTTACAACTGTGCTTGCATGCACACACACTAAATTGAAATGCACAAGGGCTCTGAGTTCAATCCCCAGTACTGCCAAACACACACACACAAACACACACACACACACACACACACACACACACACGCAAGACTTGGGGGGAACAGTTGGCTCTAAACCATAATAGATATCTACCATTACAACAGATGGTGAAACAGAAAATACCAGGTGTGGGAAGTGCTGACTTAGTGACAGTCTGTGCAGATCTAGGACTATAAAGGCCATGGAATCGGCAAAAGTCAAGGGTAATAGATGGCTTAAAAATCATACATTATGGGGCCAGAGGGTTAGCTCAGTGGTTCCGGCGCCTGCCTCGCAAGCGCAAGACCTGAGTTCGACCCCCGGCAACCACATATAATGCTGGGCGTGGAGACACGCCCACCAACAATCAACACCGCATACCACAATGCCGGACGTGGTGGCTCACGCCTGTCATCCCAGCACTCAGGAGGCAGAGACAAGAGGATTGCTGAGTTCGCGGCGGCTTGCCTGGGCACCATATTGAGCTCAGGACCAGCCTGAACTACAAAGCGAGACCCTGTCTCAAAAAGAAAAAAAAAAAAATCATGCAGAAGCATTAGAACTGATGGACTTCTTTTTTCCATTATTGTTTCATACTTCTAAATTTTTTATCAGTACATTCCTGCAGTACATAATTATTATGTTCCTTTTTGGTACATATACATAGCACATCTTAATTCTTTTTTATCCCTTGTTCCTCCCTTCCCTCATCCCTCTCTCCATCTCTTGATCCTCTTCCTTCTGAGAAAAACTCCCTATTTCTTATTATCTATCCTTTATTTTGGTCTTTATTTATATTTTGAGTTTCTCATATAAACAAAACCATGTGACATTTAAACTATGTGCTTGATTTATTTCACTTAACATTATGTCTCATCCATTTTCCTACAAGTGACCTGTTTACCCTTCTTTATAATAGAAGTAGTGCTCCATGGTGTGGAAATAACTCATCTTTTTTTTTTTTTTGAGACAGGGTCTCACTTCGTAGTTCAGGCTGGCCCTCAGCTCACTATGTAGCCCAGGCAACCCTTGAACTCAGCAATCCTCCTGCCTCTGCCTCCTGAGTGTTGGGATTACAGGTGTGAGCCACCACGCCCCACAGTGTGGTATGTGGTATTGATTGCTAGTGAATGTAGGCCACCACGCCCAGCATTGTATGTGGTTACTGGGATTGAACTCAGGGCCTTGCACTTGCGAGGCTCCAGCCCATCATTTTCTTTATCCATTCAATAGCTGATAGGCATACAGCCCATTTCTAAGAGTTAGCTACGCTACAAAGAATTATGCTGGTCTAAACATGCGTATCCATGTGTCACTGTAATATGATGTCTTTAATTCTTTCCCCCCAGAAGGGGAAATAGCCGAGTCAAATGCAATTTCTAATTTTCATAGTTTAAGTTTTCTGAAAAATCTCTATAGTAATTCCATAGTGGTTGTACTTGTTCCCATTAATAATGTAGATAGGTTCCTTTTTCCCAGCAATAGGCTAGCATTTGTTATTATTTGACTTCTTGATGATGGCCATTTTTGCTAAGGAAAGACAGAATCTTGGAATTGTTTTAATTTGCATTTCTCTAACAGCTGGTGAGGTTGAATATTTCTTCATATATTTATTGACCATTTGTACTTCCTATGAGAAATGTCTATTCATTTTATTTTGCTAATTTTTTCTGATGGGTCTTTAATTTGGGGATAATGTATGTTGTATTCTGTTTGCCGGTATCTTGTTGAGTATGTATTCATTAAGAGATTGGGGTATTGTTTCCTTGCATTGGCTGCATATTTGTCTGATTTTGGAATGAAGGTAATGCTGGCTTCCAGGAATGACTTTGGGGATGTTCCTTCCTTTCAATTTCACTAAAGACCTTTGAGGAATACTGGTGATGGAGCTCCCCTGAAATTCTTAGTAAGAGTCAGCAGTGAATCCATCCATGCAGCCCATCCATCTTAATCAGTAGATTTTACACTATTTCTTCAATTTCATTATCTGTTATTGAATTGTTTGGAGGTTGTTTTTTTTTTTTTAAATGAGACAGGGTCTCACTTTGCAGTTCAGGCTGACCCTGAGCTCACTATGTAGCCCAGGCAAGCCTCGAAATCAGCAATCCTCCTGCCTCTGCCTCCCAAATGCTGGGATTACAGGCATGAGCCACCACACCTGGCTTTGTGGTGTGTGGTACTGATCACTGGTGGGTGTGAGTCATCATGCCTAGTACTGTATGTGGTTACCAGGGATTGAACCAGGGATCCTGTGATTGCTAGGCAGGCACTTGAACCACTGAGCTAAATCTCTGGCCTGGATTATTTGGAGTTTTTATGTCTTCTTGGTTCAGTTTTTGTAGCTCATGTGTATCCAGGAATTTACTCATTTGTTGTAAATTCTCCGATTTATTGATGTACAGATATGAGAAGTAGTTGCTAATAACTATCTGGATTTCAGCAGTATTTACTGTGATTTCACCATCTTCTCCTCCTCTCTCTCTCTCCCTTCCTCCGCCTCCCTCTTTTTTTTTTTTTCTCTCTCTCTCTCTGCAGTATCACAGGTTGAACTAAGGACCTTGGGCTTGCCACGCAGGTGCGGTGCCACTGGGCTATATCTCTAGCCTGTTTCTCATTTCTAATTGCATTGATTTGGGTTCTTTTGGTCTTTGTTGCTGAGACAAAATATCCAAAATTAAAGGTGAAAAGATTTATTTAATTCACAGTTTGTAGAGGTTTCAGGTCACAGTGAGCTGGCTCCATGGCAGGGTGGCATCACAGAGGAAAAACAATTCATAGCAGGCAAAAGTAAGCAAGCAACAAGCCTCTTTCTTTCCTTTATATCTTATCCAGGCTCCCCATTCTTAGGGCCATAGAATGGGCACCCTTAATCACAGCACCCTTAGTCCCAGGGTCACACCATGAATCATACCTTGTCACACACTCAAGATTTCGCTACTCTGAAAGCCCCACCTATGATCGCATGAGATTTTGGGAGACATCTGGACACAGCCCTATCTGTTGGCTACAGGTTTGTCTATTCTGTTTATTCTTTCAAAGAACCAGTTCTTTGATTCATTGATTCTTTAAATGTTTTTTTTAATTTCAATTTAACTGATTCCTGCTCTTGTCTTTATAATTTCCTTTCCAGCACTAGCTTTGAGTTCGGATTGTTTATGTTCTTTTCCAGGACCTTGACATTCATTGTCAGGTTATTGATTTGGGCTCACTCTGTTTTTGTGATGTGGATGTTCACAGGTATAAACTTCCCTCTTAGGATGACTTTCATTGTGTACCATAAGTTCTGGTATTTTGTACTGGCATTATTGTTTGGTTCTAGGATTTCTTCCATCGCTATTGACTATTCAGGAATGCATTTACTAGGAAAGAAAGCTTGCTTAGGTAAATGTAACAGAATCAAAATTATGCTGTGTACATTATTAGATTATAATGTAAGGGTACTAGAAATCACTGGCACAGAAACACAGAAAATATGCTGAGGCTGGGTTTACTGGCATTTGTCTCTAGTCACAGCACTCAGGAGACTGAAGCAGAAGGACTGCTCTGAGTTGAAGGCTTAGCTGTGAATTCAAGGCCAGCCTGAATTATGTAGGGAGAACATGTCTCAAAAAAAAGACCAACAAAGAAGTGTGCTGTTAATTTCCAAAATTTCTTTTAATTTTCCTTCTTTTTATGACGTTTTCTTCCTCTTTTCCTTTTCCTTCTCCTTCTTTTTTTTTTTTTTTTTTTTTTTGTGGAGACAGGGTCTCGCTTTGTAGTTCAGGCTGGCCCTGAGCTCACTATGTAGCCCAGGCAAGCCACTGCAAACTCAGCAATCCTCCTGTCACTGCCTCCCGAGCGCTGGGATGACAGGTGTGAGCCACCACGCCTGGCACTGTGGTATGTGGTATTGATTGCTGGTGGGCGTGAGTCATCACGCCCAGCATTCTATGTGGTTTCTGGGATCGAACTTAGGACCTTGCGCTTGCGAGGCAGGTGCCGGAACCCCTGAGCTAAATCTCTGGCCCTCCTTCTTCTTTTTTGAGACAGTGTCTCACTACGTATTTCAAGCTGGCCTCAAACCCACAGCTATCTCCCTGCCTCGGCCTCCTGAGTGCTGGGACTAGAGACATGTACCACCACACCCAGAGATTTGTGTATTTTCTAGCTGGTGATTTCTAGTATTTTATGTCATAATCTAATAATGTGCATGAGATAATTTTGATTATGCTGCATCACTTAGGTATGGTTGCTGGCTAGTGTGTGGTCTGTTTTACAGAAAGTTCCATGGGTACTCCTGAGAAGAATGTGTATTTTGTTGCTCCTGGGTGTAAAACTCTGTAGATATATTAAGTCCATTTGTTCAAAGATTTTATTCAACTCTGATATTTCTTTGGGTTTCTCTAGTTGATCTATTTGTCATAGTAAGATACTGAGGTCCCACACTGTAATTGTGGTTATGCTTACTGTGGCATCACAGTTTATGAACACTTTAGTTTACAAACAGTATCATTTGGCAAGATTTTGTTTTTGTTCGCAAATTCTGTATCAAGTGGCAAACACAACAGCAGCCGTCTTCCCCATATAAACACGAACATGACCATCCTTTCCAAAATCATAGAACAAATTAAGTTCATGAATCAAGATACCCTGTATCTGTTCCTTTATCAACAGTCGTATTTTTTTTTGGTGTGGCACTGGGGATTGAACTCTGGACATTGTACTTGCCAGGCAGACACAGAACCATTGAACTACAATCCTGGCCCAACAGTACTTTTTTTTTTTTTATGAAGTTGGGTTTATCCTTGTTTGTTGTTTATTGTGGTAATAAATGTTACTTCTGGGCCGGAGGGTTAGCTCAGTGGTTCTGGCTCCTGCCTCGCAAGCGCAAGGTCCTGAGTTCGATCCCCGGTAACCGCATACAATGCTGGGCGTGGAGACTCATGCCCACCAGCCATCAATACCAAATACCACAATGCCGGGCATGGTGGCTCATGCCTGTAATCCCAGAACTCGGGAGGCAGAGGCAGGAGGATTGCTGAGTTCAAGACTTGCCTGGGATACATCGTGAGCTCAGAGCCAGCCTGAACTACAAAGCGAGACCCTGTCTCAAAAACAAAAAACAAAAAACAAAATACAAAATAAAATAAATAAATGTTACTTCTTACTGTTTGATTTTTCTCATAGCCATTATGTAGTGACCATCTTTTCCTCTTCTGATCAGTTTTCACTTGAAGTCCACTCAAAATATGATAGCTACATCTGCTTATTTTCACATTTCTGTTGCATGGAATATTGTTTCCTATCTTTGATTTTTCAACTGATGAATTATTTTCCAGGTTACATGTGTTTCTTGTATACAGCATACTATTTAGTTTTGTTCTTTGATCTGTTCTGCCAGCCTGTGGTGTTTTTTTTTGTGGATTGTACAGTTCCTCTTGGAAAATTTAGTCTGTGTTTTTAACAACAAATTGTGACTATATACATTGAGTTTTTGCTGGTAGATGCTGACATTCCCATGATTGCATTCCTTTCCTGTTGCTGAGTCCCTATCTTTCCCCTATACTTAACCACTCACCCTACCTAGTGAATTCATTCCATTAACTCTTTTGTAATTATTAGTTCATTATTTACAGGATATCTTTCAACATTTTTTGAAGTCCTGGTTTGGTGGTCATGAATTTCTATAGATGGTTGTGGAATTTCTTTAGGTGCTATTTACCATGGAAATATTATATTTCTCTATCAGTTTTAAAATATATTTTTGTAAGATATAGCAGTCTGGGTTGCAAGTTGTTTTTTGTTTTTTGTTTTTTGGGTTTTTTTTTTTTTGAGACAGGGTTTTGCTTTGTAGTTCAGTCTGGCCCTGAGCTCACTATTTAGCCCAGGCAAGCCTCAAACTCAGCAATCCTCCTCCCTCTGCCTCCTGAGTGCTGGGATTACAGGTGTGACCCACCACACCTAGCTCACTCCATTCTTTTTGTGTGGCAGGATCCCCACATCACAGCTAGTCAACACGTTTTCTTACTCTCTGGTATTCTTCCACGTTCTTTTCCCTTGCCTTTCATGGTCTTGGAAACTTTTTCTTTTTTTAGTTTTTTGAGACAGGGTCTTGCTTTGTAGTTTGGGCCGACCCTGAATTCACTATGTAGCCCAGGCAAGCCTTGAACTCACAGCAGTCCTCGAATGTTGGGATTATAGACATGAGCCACCATCCCTGTGATTTTGGAGCTTTTGAATTATGCTGGCCAGGAATTTGTACAGAGAAATAATTACTATCCTTATTTGTACCACCCAAACATTCTGATTGTACTGAAATGTAGAGACATGAGGAATATACTGAGAAGGGAGAGGGGAGACCCAAGTGGATGGGGCTTGTTCTGCTCCTTCCTTTATTCATGGTCTTGGGTAAGCTACTCAATTTCACTAAGTCTCAGTTTACTCATGTGTAAAGTGGTGATAACAGAAATATTTACCTCATGAAGTTATAAAGATCAGGTAAATATAAAAAAGGACCTTGCGAAGTATAAAGTTTCATGTAAATATAATGGCAGGATCTTGCCACAAGAGCACTGTTTCCTACTTTATTTGGTAATGGTTGTTAAGAAGATATTTTTATGGTTGCACATAAGACCCTATTCAAGAAAGAACAATGAACAAAGACATGGTACTTGCCAAAAAACAGCCTGCAACTGGACTGATGTATTTACTTAGTTGCAATATCATTTCTGGAACCCTATTTTTTCAGAAAGCCCAAGCACTATATCAGTAACAGATTTGACCTCTCTCTGACATAAAATAAAATGAAAATATGGTAGAATCAGTTATTTTTTTCTCTAAAGCAATGTAATATGTTTCCTAAACTGATGTGAAGTATCATCTGGCAACAGTTCAAAGTTGTAGAGTCTTCTGGTTTGCTCAGAGGTTATTTACGTTCTTCATCAGCAAGATTAGCAGAGTATCCATTACAAAGAACATGTGCTGCACAGGAAGTAAGACTTCATATCTAGGACCTGCCCTTGAGAATGAAGCTTTTATCTGCAGAACTTCAAGCTAAAGAAAAAAATAGTTTTAGAATGACTTTCTTAGATCAAATTGGAATGTAAAGTATAAATTGATACATATAAGGTTTCTTCAGGGAAATCTATATAGGTGCTAGGAAGACAATGTGAATGGAAACCCAGATAACAAAATAAGTGGTCTGCTGTCTCTCTCTCTTTCTCTTGCTGTCACACACACACACACACACACACACACACGTGCGCACTCACACATACACTTTTTGTGGTACTAGAGATTTAACCCAGGCTTGGGGAGGTAGCTCAGTGGTAGAGCACTTTCCTAGCTCATACTAATGAGGAAAAAAAGGAAAGAAAAGACAAAAGATAACAAGTACTAGGATGAATGTGGAGAGAAAGAAATGCTTGTACAGACTGGTGGAAATAGAAATTAGTACAACCATGGTGGAAAATACCCTAGGGGCTACTGGAAAAACTAAATAGAACTATTGATGGGGATGGAGTGTGTGGGTCAGTGGTAGAATGCCTACCTGACAGGTATAAGGACCTAGGTTCAATTCCTGACTCAAGTCTAAGTTTCAAAAAGCTAAAGAGATAGAAGGTAGGACATGGCAAAGCTGGTTGGGGAAATGAGCCAGACCTATGAATCATAAGACCCAGGACAGAGCCTGTTGTTGTCTGTGCCAGTCACTGTAGAGCAGGGTTTAGAGGCCTGGACCGGGAGGATGAGGCATAGAGTCACCACACAAACACTGGGGAAGTTTCCAAGAACAATTCCGCTTTTATTAAGGGTTACATATACTTATATAGCGAACAGAGAGAGGGTGTGAGTACAGTGTGGTTACATCTGACTTGCTGATCTAATATGGTTAGCTCTGATTGGTTGGATAGTACAGCCCAGCTGAAACCTTGTTGTGATGTTATTTTCTAAATTGGCTCTTGGTGTGGGGGGCACATGTCCTGGAGGGATTCCTAGCATGTTGATGCACACAGCACAATCCAATATCTGTTTTGCTCTTTTTCTCTTTTACTCTTTCATTTGCTTTATTTTTGCTCTGAAGAACCAGTTTTTCCCTTACTCCTTCATTCCTCACTTTTCAAATAACCTTTTAGTACCATTTTTGGCTTGTCTCATCTTATTTGTTTGAGCCAAGAAGAATCTGGAATACTTACCACATTTTAAAATTTTTACTGATTGATTGGTTGGTTGATTGATTGAGACAGGGTCTTGCTAGGTAGTCTAGGCTGGACTTGAACTCACTATGGAACCCAGCAATCCTCCTTCCTCAGCTTCCTGAGTGCCAGGAATGCAGGTGTGTGCCACCAGGCCCGGTTCCATTACATTTTTTTGTATACAGTAAACTCAAAAGGGCTAATACAATGATGTTACCTAAAACCTCCAATTTCTGATTCTAGCCTCATTCTAGGCCTCTCCCCTCCTCCACACAGTCTTGAGATGATATCAGGGAAATTTATTTTAAAAGAGCCTGCAGAATCATCTGGAAAGAGACAAATAGACGCTAGGAGCCCAAAGTGATTTACCACAGAGGAGCCATAGCTGCTCATCTCTTTGTGACTCTGACTCTGGTCTCATGTTTTATTCTCCACACAAATACTGTAGGATTTGAATTTCACCTTCTCAGATTGAATACAACTGCCACATGTGTGTTCTAGTCAGAAGGGTGGGTTGCCATTTACCCCTGCCTTCTACTTGATGGCTGTGGCACCCAACCCGCACTGCACCATGGGATATCAACTCTCAGTGGGGCTGGAAGCCCCTGCTTTACAGCATGCAAATCAGCAGCCTGCTTACCTGAGAATCTCACTTTGATTTGGGGCTTGTAGAGACTCAAAACTGGAATTTCATAGTGCATCATATAAGTTTGTATGTTCAGAATTTAGAGGTTAGACACCAAGTAAAAAGTTCAAACTCATCCCATATAGCTTAAAGAAAATAGACTAGGCAAATTCAGACTCATCAAATCATAGGTACATTGTGATTCTAATCCCTCTGTTGTTTGTGGAAACTTCCACAGAACAAACCCATTCCCTTTGCTAGCTCAGAGTTTGACCTACAGAATGATGTAGGACCATTTACAGGAAGATTTAAACTAGTATCTGAATAAAGTTTTGCAAGCACATGTGCATTGGGTATAGGGTCAGTGTCAGACTGAGTGGGGCACAGAGTCACAGGTCATTCTCAGAAACTCAGCGCAGATTGAGCAGACCTCTCCACTCTCAGGAGGTCCTGAAGATAAGAGATGAGTTTCCTATAACTACAGTGGGCCTCGTGTTATCACTTGCCTGACATACCAAGAACTTGGGTTATGACCAGAATTTTAGTTTTAACTGATAAAGTCTTGAGTCACAATCCCAATGCTGGCTGTTTGTGCTTCCAGATAGTCTCAGATACAGACTTAAAACACCCCCCCTCATTTTTTTGAGACAGGGTCTTGCTTTATAGTTCAGACTGAAGCCCAGGCAAGCCTCAAACTCAGCAATCCTCCTGCTTCTGTTTCCTGAGTGCTGGGATTACAGGTGTGAGCTACCACACCCAACATTGTGGTGTGTGGTACTAGGGAGTGAATTTGGGACCTTGCACTCGCCAGACAGATGCCAGAACCACTGAGCTAAATCCCTGGCCAGGACTTATCCCTTTTAATGAGTTTTTGAAAGCTAATGACAGCATCTTGTCCGGTGTGGGGTTAAGTGAGAAATCCTGGGCCAGTGTCTCTCTGAGGAGCCTGAGATCTGCCTAGAAGAAAGTGTGGCCTAAAATTATACCAAAGAGAGATTGTGAAGGCAACTGAACAACTTGAGTTACAACCAGCCTTTGAAACAGAGTGACTTCATACGTCAAGATCCCACTGTCCTTACACTGCTTCCTGCTTTAGTTTTTGTATCCATGAGTGGAGGTAAAGGTCCATAACTCCTGTAGTCCAAGAGGCTGAGACAGGATCACACACTGGAGCTCATCCTGAGAGAGAGTAAAATCCTGTATCAAAATAAAAAATAAAAGGACAAGGAGTGTAGCTCAGTTCAAAGGCCCTGGGTTCAAGACCCAGTACTGGGGGGGGGAGTAGGAGGTGGATAAGGGTGCTTATTTCTACTTCTACTTGTGTTTTAGAGGCTTATGCTAAGAAGGGATAAGGTTTAAAAATTGCTATTTTTAGTTTCTGGAGGTCAAGAAGACATTGTCTTATGAGTGAAGAACTTGCTATGATATATTACTGTATCTTTTCTCTTTTATTGAGTCTATTGGTACATTTTAGGTACACATCATGATCACATTCAACATTGAGAGCTTGTACCTGTATGTGACATATCTTGATTCTCATTTCTCCCATTCTCCTGTCCTCCCTACGGCCCCACCCTTAATATATTACTTTAAATTCAAGCACTCCTGGGAGCTAAGTACTGAGCTTGTCCTTTCAGGATGACAAAGGGACTGGCTGGACAGACAGTTCTGTCTGGCGCCTTTGGTTCCACTCTCCTTCATCTACTTATGTTATGACTTGCCTGACGTACCAAGAACTTGGGTTGGGTTGTAACTCAGTGCTGTGTTTGGCGCTGGAAAGAGGTTATAGGTGGGCACAGGCCCTGTGACACAGTGGGACACAGAGCAAAGGCTGCCATCACACTGCAGTCACAGAAGTCATCCAAAGGAGAAGGCATCTCAATGGAACCTTGCAGAATATGAAGAGAAGCCAAGAGGAAAATATCTGAGACATTAAACACATAGCTGCGGCATTATCTAGTTATAGGCTACTGCTGGCCACAATATGTGAGAAAGGGCTGGACTGAGTAGTAGAGAGAAGGGCGTGGAATGGGTTTGTCCATGTACTAAACCATCATTGCCACTTGACTTACTGTTAAAAGAAGGGGTCTCTGAAGCTCAAATTATGTTTGGGTGTTGCAGGCTTTTTGTTGTTGTTACTCTTTTGAGTTTTTGGTGTTTTTTTTTTTTCTCTTCATACTGAGACTTGAATCCAGGGCTTTGTGTGTATTAGGCAAGCACTCTGGCACTGAGCTATGTTCTCAGGCCTTTTTATTTTTTATTTTGCAATAGAAGCTCTCCAAATTATCAGGCTATCCTTCAATCAGCAGTCCTCCTGCCTCAGCCTCCTTAGTAGCTGAAATAACAAGTGGGTGCCATCCTAGGAGCTGAGTACAGTACTTTTTTTTTTATTTTGAGACAGGGTCTTGCTTTGTAGTTCAGGCTGGCTCTGAGCTCACTATGTAGCCCAGGCAAGCCTCGAACTCAGCAATCCTCCTGTCTCTGCCTCCCAAGTGCTGGGATTATAGGCATGAGCCACCACGCCCGGCTACAGTACTTTTTTTTTTCTTTCTTTTTGAGACAGGGTCTCGCGTTGTAGTTCAGGCTGGCCCTGAGCTCACTATGGTGCCCAGGCAAGCACCGCGAACTCAGCAATCCTCCTGTCTCTGCCTCCCGAGTGCTGGGATTACGGGCGTGAGCCACCACATCCGGCATTGTGGTATGCGGTGTTGATTGTTGGTGGGCGTGTCTCCACGCCCAGCATTATATGTGGTTACCAGGGATCAAACTCAGGTCCTTGCGCTTGCGAGGCAGGCACCGGAACCACTGAGCTAACTGTCTGGCCCTACAGTACATTTTTTATAGCCAAGTCCTTTCCAACACTGTTAACTCCTATCTTTTTGCTCTGCCTTTCACTGACAGTGTCAGTTTGGGTTTTATCTGGCCGCCCCCCAAAGCCTCATGCAGTACTAGTTGGGGCTTTTGGAAGGTGATTGGATATGATGACAGCTGCATGTACTGTCCGGAGCTGGAGTCTGGTAGGGAGAGACAGTCACCAGGGCTTGGAGGGGTTTATCTCTTTCCAGCTCCTCCCCTCCTGCTCCCTGCTAGTCAGCAGGAGCTGGTTTCACTGTTTCTTCTTTGGAGCCTTCAAACCATGGACTGAAACATGAGCCAAAGAAAATCTGTTCTCCTTTAAGTAACAGGTGTCAGGTTTGTCTCTCAGCAGCAAGTGACTAAAACAATGTCCTACACACATTTCACACCATCCCTACTTCTTCCTCTCTTATTCTCCATACTTCTCAAAAGCTGACCTCCATCCCTGAGCCTCCTTCTCTAAGATAACGAAATCCTTCTTTCAGTCAGTTTATCTATTCATATTCTCTTCTTTGCAACACTTACTCCCTGACCATGTGCACCAAGGAAAGAGCCTCTCTCTAGTGTCTTTGGTGGCCACCCCTCGATTTTGCCAGCATTTCCTCCTTCATTTGCCCCTAATGGGGAGCCCCAAAGCTAGGGCCTGGCTGGGCAATGTCTCAGGGTGTTGCTCAGTTGCCCCCCTCCTGTTTCTTTATGCATACACTTCTCACATGTGGATTTATTTACCTTTAACTTGTGCACAATTGAAAAGAGAGTATTGTGGTGTCAGAACGTGGAACATCTTGTGCAGTACTAGTGGTGTCACCTAGTTTCCCCATTGGTAAAGTGGGGCATAATACCATGACTTTCTTGTTTGACTTGTTGAAGAGTTACATAATTTATGTAACATGCATGGATTAATATCTGCTCTGTGGTGATTACTTTGAATTATCATGCTTTAGATTAATTTTTTAAATGATGTTAGTTATTTCAGCTACTTTTATGCCCTTTAAATTCATCCTATCCTTTCAGTTTCTGCAGTTTATTTCTTCTCCCTTAAGAGAAATGATAAAAAAAAATATGGTCTTTTGAGACTGGAGGTGAGCTCAGTGGTGGGGCGATTACTTCTCATGTGCAAGATTCACGTTTGATTCCCAGCACTTAGAAAAGGATAGTTTTCTGAATCAGATGTGGGTTGGTATTTCAGTTCTACTTATTTGCCAGATGACTTTATATAACATACTTCATCTCTCTGAACCTTTCTCTCTTCCATATTTATACCACAGAATATTAACAGTAGTCCTCCCACAGTGGTTAGTCCTGGTCTTCTCCAGTCTTTTACGTAGGCTCCCCAACTGCATCTGCCACTTGCCCCATCTTCTGAAAATCAGTAGTGCTTACCTTGTGGACTCACTTGGTAGTGAGCAGACGCCACCAAATGTTGCCCTTACCATTTTGTTAGCACTTCTTCTGTCTCTGGTGTGGTATAAGCTCTTTACAGTAAGGACCTTGTCTTCACTTCCTTGTAACTTTAGCATAGAGCTGGGTGTTTGGCAAGTAAATGATAATAGACAATTATACCTTCAACCTTTGGGTGTCCAAATTGTAGCTAATAGGGTATGGAGCCACATGCCTCTAATCCCAGCCTTTGGGAGGCTGAGGCAGGAGATTTGCTATGAGTTTGAAGCCAGCCTGGGCTACACAGTGAGTTCAAAGCCAAACTGAACTACATTGTGAAACCCTGTCTGCAAAAAAAATGGTGTCTATTATCTTTCTCCAAAAAGTGCATTTCTCTTCTGTATTGGCCTAAGCTCCCTTATCTTCATTTCACTTAGGAATTCATCATCTGTCAAAAAGAAAAATAAAATACCATTGTTATGGCTTATTCTGGATGTCTCCTCAAAGAAGTGTGAATCTAGGGGATGTGATTCTGGAATTAAGGGCATGTGATTACTATTCAGTGCACTGACTGGTTTGACACACCCACTAATCCCAGTAGTCTGGATAAAATAAAAGGAAGTGAAAGTTCTCATGTTACTTTTGCTCCTATGTGGGTGCTATGGACTGTTTCTCCTCTGTGACACCCCTCTGCCATGTGCCGTCCTGCCATGGAGCAGCCAATTACATACTGAAATCTCTCCAAATTGTGAGCTAAATAAGCCCTTTCTCATTTACCTTTGGGTGTTGGATATTTTGTCTCAGCAATGAGGAAAGTTACCACAACAACCATCATGAGAATTTCATTGTAAACTTTAGTTATCTTCTTCTATAACTTTATAATTTTTTGTATACATTGACTCCAGCTCTTATGTCTAATTATGTTATGTGGGTTCAAACAGAACAGTCTATGCATTATAATTCTTTCTTTTCTGTTCAGTATCTAAGTGTGCTATGTACTGTACATACAATAGTAGAAGCTCAAATATGACTGATCAATATTGTGGAGATTAATCTGATAGAGTAGTGTTTTCAGAAACAGCTCTCTCAGATTTTGATCCAAGATAAAAATCTATGTTTCCAAGTAATTTAATACCACACTATGCTGTCTGTCTTAGATTGACTAAAAGATAAATGTTACCATATCATTTATTTTAATAAAAAGAAAAAGGTTGTCATTGAAAAGCTCTTGCCCACACTCATCCTTTTGTCTGAATTTGAGGCTTAAAAATAACTTCATAAAATGTAATGAAAAATAACAAACTTCACCAGGCATAGTGACACAAATTTGTAATCCCAGCTGCTGTCCTGTATTTGGGTAGCTGAGGCAAAAGGACCACAAGTTTATGGTCAGCCTGGGAAGTCTAGTGAAGCCTTGTCTCAAATTAAAGTAAATAAATAAATAAAAGGGAGAGGGGTGTAACTCAGCAGCATACACAAGGCCGTGGTCCTATCCCCATTACTGAAAAAAATGTTTTGGGGCATATGAACCAATTCTGACCAGCAAGTCACAAGGGAATGTGGGTGGGAGATTCTGGATAGGAATGTCACTGATCTTGCTAAGTTTCAAAGGGTAGAATGTAGTATCAACAGCCACTGACACCCATCTTACCAAAGAGGAAAAAGGGTAGTCTCAATTCAATGAAGCTAACATATTCATCACTTCAACTACTTACAGTGTGTGTGTGTGTGTGTGTGTGTGTGTGTGTGTGTATTAGGCACTGAAATCAGGGTGCTCTATCACTGAGGTACATTCCCCAGACTTTTAAATTTTTATTTAGAGACAAGAACCTGTTCCAAACCTTGGATTCATTTTGGGACAAATCTGTCCTCTACTACTCAGTCTAGTACTTACTTATATAGTGTGGTTAGCTGTAGTTTATCACTCCCCAAAATGAAATATCTAATAATCAATCTAACAAAGGAAGTGAAAGACCTCTAGTCTGAAAACTATGGCACTCTGAAAAAGGAAAATTGAAGAGGATATCAGAAAATGGAAAGACATCCCTTGTTCCTGGGTAGGAAATGGCCATACTCTCAAAACTCCTATATAGATTCAGTGCAATCCCAATTGAAATCCCAACAGCACATTTCACAGAGCTAGAGAAAATAATTCAAAAATTCATCTGGAACCACAAAGGATCTAGAATAGCAAAAGCAATTCTAGGAAACAAGGACATGGTGTAGGGGGAGGGGTATCATGATCCCCAGCTTGAAACTATACTACAAAGTCACTGTGATAAAAACTGCATGGTACTGGCAAAGAACAGATGAAGGATCAGTGGAATAGATTAGAAGATCCAGAAACAATTCCAGATACACTAAGGCACCTTATCTTTGACAAAGGAGCCAAATATTTTCAGTGGAGGAAAGATAGCCTTTTAAACAAGTGGTGCTGAAAAAACTAGACTTTATCCTGCCAGAGACTAAAGCTAGACTGACCTCTCTCACCATCCACTAAACTAACATCAAAGTGGATTAGAGACCTGAACATTAAAATAGAAACATTAAATCTGCTGCAAAACAGGTTAGGTAGCACTCTTGGAGATATTGGTTTAGGGAAAGACTTCAGGAACAAAACTTCTATAGCATGAGAACTAGCAGAAGGAATCAATACAAGTAATCTCATACTGTTAAAAAGCTTCTGCATAACAAAATAAACCACTGGCAGAGCGAAAGGACAACCACCAATACAGGAAAAAATATTTACCAGCTGTTCCTCAGACAAAGGGCTACTATCTAGAATATATAAAGAGCTTTAAAAAAATCAGTGCCCCCAGATTTAAAGACCCAATTCAAAAATGGGCAACTGGGGGCTGGAGATTTGGCTCAGTGGTTCAAGCACCTGCCTCGCAAGTGCAGTGGTCCTGAGTTCGATCCCAGTAACCACATACAATGCTGGGCGTGGTGACTCATGCCCACCAGCAATCAATACCACATACCACAGTGCCAGGTGTGGTGGCTCACACCTGTAATCCCAGCACTGAGGAGGCAGAGACTGGAGGATTGCTGAGTTGGAGACTTGCCTGGGCTATATAGCGAGCTCAGGGCCAGCCTGAACTACAAAGCCAGACCCTGTCTCAAAAAAAAAAAAAAAGGCAACTGAAGTGAACAGACACTTTTCAAAGGAAGATGTAAAAGCAGCTAAGAAGTATATATGAAGAAATGTTCAGTCACTGATCATCTGAGAGATGCAGATGAAAACAACACTGAAATTTCATCTCACTTCACAAAGAATAGCTGCTATTTCAAAATTAACCAGCAACAAATGCTGGCAGGGCTGAGGAGAAAAAGGAACACTTCTCTACTGTTGGTGGGAATGTAGACTCATGCAACCACTGTGGAGATGCCTCAAAAAAATAAGATTAGAGGTCCCATTTGACTTTGCTATTACCCTGTGAGGGATTACACGAAAGAATTAAAAGATTCATATCACGGCAACAAATGTGTACCCATGTTCATAGCAGCTCAGTTTGTGATAGCTAAATCTTGGAAACAACCCAAATGGCCATCAACTGGTGTCTGGATAAAGAATTTTTAAAAAATAAAATGGAGTATTACTGTGACATAAAAAATGATAAGTTTGAGTCATTTATACTCTAATGGACATACCTTGAGGACATACTCGTAAATGAAACAAATAGGTCACAAATGTATAAATACCATATCTTTTCTCTGGTATGAGAATCTGAAGATGTAAATGAGTTCTAGATATTGTGACAGATATTGTGAAATAGAAAATATTCAAAGGGAAGAAGGTAGGGGTAAGTAACAAGGGGAAAGAAAAAATGTGGTGGGTTAAAAAAGGAAACAATATAAGGGCCTAAATTCAATCCCCAGACCCCCCCCCAAAAGGAAACAAAGTATATGTTCAAAGGGGGCAGAAGGATTGGAGGGTGGATAGGGGAATGGGAAAAAATGAGAAGTCGTGTCATATACTGGTACAAAATCTCAATGTTGAATGTGATCATGATGTGTATATAAAATGTACCAATAAAGAATTCAATTAGTAAAAATAATACATATCGCATTTTCCTAACCCACTAATCTATTGGAAGATATTTAGATTGATCTCCTGTCTTGGCTACTGTTCCCAGGGAACATAGGCATGCATACTGCTCTTTCACAAACTATTTCAAATCTTTCCAGTAAATACTCAGAAGTGAAGTTACTGGATCGAACCCTGAATTCATAATCACACAATTTTTTCATTGAGTTATCCAAAATTGAATCCCTGTATTACTCAGACTTTCTAGTTTCATGAGCCAATATACCTTCTAATTCAGGTTATTTGCAGAGGATATCTACCTGGCTACCTGCTCTTTCAAAGGAGTGCCAGGGCCAGGGATGTAGCTCAGTGCTGCTGCTCCTGCCTCAAAGGAGGCAGCAGTGACTGTATTCATTCTGTGATGTTACTTTCACAGTGGGCCAGTGGGGTGGCCCGGTAAAAGAATTTAAAAGTAGACAAGGAATGTAGAAAAGAGTTTATTTTTGGTCAGAGTATACTGCCAAGAGAGACAGTGAGGAAGTTTCCAAAAGAGAAATAGCTCAGTCAGGGTGAGAAATTAGGATTTTTATGAAGGTTTGAGGATATAGGAAAAAGATCTGGGTGATTTAGTGAGACTCTGCTTCACATAAAAAAGAAAAATAAGGGCCAGAGGGTTAGCTCAGTGGTTCCGGCGCCTGCCTCGCAAGCGCAAGGTCCTGAGTTCGATCCCAGGTAACCACATACAATGCTGGGCGTGGAGACTCACGCCCACCAACAATCAACACCGCATACCACAATGCCGGGGCGTGGTGGCTCACGC
>PVIC010013294.1:0-38132 GCA_004025085.1 Thryonomys swinderianus
GCGTTTCAGGTGGGGAGTTAGGCCTTAACTCTCCTGCGTCAAAAGGGTCGTCTGAAAGGTGGTCTCTCTAGCTGGAGGGCTGGTGTTCGTTTGTTTGAATTTACCTGTTACTTTCTAATTGCAGGCATGAAAAGCTGGGCCCTGTGCAGGTGGACGTTTCTTGGCAAAACGGAGTGGGAGGTTGTGGCCTGGCTCCTTGCCCCATCCCCCCTGGACCTGGGCTGCCCCGGTCCCCTCCCACACTGCGCCTGCCCAGGTTCAGAGAGGGTCTCTCTCCCATTACAGTGTTCTCCAGATTCCCCCACCCCCACCCCGAGGCTCAAGCCTTTCCCCCTCCAGGTGCCTCCTGGGGACCATGTTTGGAGAACAGCTGGAAGACAGTTTTTTCTCTGGAGATTGTGGAAGAAGCTCCTCACCTCCATCTTACAGACCCCACGCTGGCCCTGGGTGGGAGGATGGTCTCAGACCACAGCCAGCAGGAGGCCACTTCCCACCTCTCAGAGCAGGAGCCAGAAGCCAGAGCCAGCACTAGTGGTCAGAGTGCCAGGGTCACCTTTGCCTGGAACCTGACTGGTGCTGGTGCTACAGAGGGTTAAAGAAGGATGTCATTTTGATTCTGAGTATCCTGCCTTCCAGGCTTCCTAATCCCCAGAAAGGAAACTACAATCAGGGAAATGGATGTGCCTAAGTGTGGCTCTCTCTAGACCACACGCTGCGCTGAACAAGTGCCCTGATTTCATGTAAATAAATGCCTTAATGGGCTTTATTTCCCTTTGTATAATAAATAGAGAGAAGTTCAGAAAGCAAAGGAACACAGCGGGAGACACAGGATGGTAGAAGGAGAGTCCTGATGATCCCCACACGGATGCATCAGAAAGTTCCAAAACAGTGCGAAAAGGAGATCAGTGCTTGATTTTTCTTTCTTTTTCTCATCTCTCCACACACATGTGCACATATATACTTACTATTGCATATACTATGCACATGTTGATTCACATTTTTTAATGATTTGAGGGGAAGTTGATTGCTGGAATTCTGGAATATTTATTTCTGAGGAAGAAACACATCGTTTTAGACAACCCAGAAATACCATAAAAACACGTAAACTTAGTTGTTATCCCAGCACTCTGGAGGTTGGGCAAGAGGATGGCAATTCAAACCCTGCCTGGGCAATTTATTGACTTCAGGAGACCTGTTTCCCTTTATAAAAATGATGAAAGTTTGGGGTGTGGCTCAGGGCCAAGGCTCTGGGTTCCGTCCAGAAAACAACACCACCACCAAGAACAACAAAAGCTCAGGCCAGCAGTCTCCTGCTGGGATGCCTCCGAGCTGCCCTCCAGGCTCTGCTTCCACCTGGTCTGGTGCTTTGGTTTCACTGACCTGGAAACTGTCCTGTGCCTTGAGGGTTTTTTGGGGTTTTTTTGATGGCAAAATTTTGAGGACTGTAGAAATGGTTTTGCAGGAAGCACCCCAAGTCACATTATTTTCTGAAATTCCTTCAGCTCTGCAGGCCGGAAACTGCTGTGGGTTCTGAGCTCGGTTCAGCGCTTCTTGTGGTGCCACAAGACGTCCCACTCGGGGTATCAGCTGTGACTCCTGAAGCAACATCAGTGCAGAGAACATGCCTGCTGATTGTGAGTCAGACCTTGTGGGAGGGATTAGAGGTGACATGGACATCATCGTGTCTGCAAAGGCTGCCTCCGTCAGGATTGTGCTTGTCTTCCTCAGCCATCGCACTGTCTTTACTGACTTCAGTATCTATCTATAGCATCTTGCTGCGGAATATCTGCCTCTCTTTCCTTTCATCTGTGCATCTGTCTGTCCATTTAATTACCAAAATCACTGGAGTGTGTGCTGATACCCCTAATTCTAATTTCATTCCAACCCCACAGATAAATCTAGGTTTCCTTTATTCTATTCTATTCTATTCCTAAATCTCCACCAGAAATAATTTTTTTAAAAAGCAGATGAATGATAATACTGCTTCCCAGTATGTTCTTTACTGAATACGTTGGCAATTTCTTTGTCTCACACCTGGAACACAAAATGTGTTTTTAGGACTGCTGAGGAAGGCAGGGCAGATCAGGGTATGCGCAGGCCCAGCTGGTCTCACAGTCTGAAGGGCGTCCCTCTGCATGGTGGGCAGCTGCCCGACTCCAGCTCCTGCCACAGGCTCTGCTGCCTCCATGAGGCTGAGCAAACCTTCCTGTGGGGAGGTGAAAACCCCACTCCCTCCACAAGCCTTGGGTTCCATACGGGGTCATTTGTCTCCTATATCTTGGATAAAGGACTCTTCCTGTCTTTTGCCCAATTTCTGATTGAATTGTTTATACCCTCGTCGACCTTCAGGTATTTTAAAATGCAGGCTTCATCAGATACCTCCGCTGGGAGATGGTTTGCAGAGTCCTCCCAGCCTGCAGCCTGCGCTTTTATTCCCCTCAATAGCTCACTTGCAAAGAGAGGCTTTATATTTTAACAAGGTCCAGTTTGCCCATTTGAAAAACTTTATGTGTTGATTTTGCTGAATGTAAACACTTCGCCTAGCCCTTGATTTGGGAGATTTTCTTGTGGATTTTTAAATACTTTTGTAGTTCACATTTGACTGTGTTGTCTGTTGTGAGATCGTCTTTCTATAAGGTGTGGACTTTTGATGGGATGCCAGGCATTGTGAATTTTGCCTTCTTGGGTGCCAGACTCCGTATGTGTCTAAAACTGGCTCAAGCCTGTTCCAGTATGTGTGGGCTGACTCAGCAGCACTGACTGTTCTGTTAGGTGCTGCTCTGATGGTCTCGGGCAGGAGCAGGAAGAGCTCTGTGAGCAGTGATGGTGTCCCCTCAGCCGTGGCCACACTCCGCAGCCTTGTGGGCATCAGCCCGGTGACTTCGACACTCTTGGGTGGGTCTTGCTGTGACAGACCGGCAAGGGCACAGGGTGGGGCATGCGAGTGCCCTGTGCTCCTGGGCGCTCTCTGGTGTCCTTCCTGGTCCGCACCCAGCTGCTATCCTCACCCCGTGGTTCCCAGAGCTCACACCAAGTCGTGCCTGCTGCTCAAGGAGCTGCCAGCCCTTCTGGCCTCCCCAGGCCCATCCTCTGCCCATTGAGCTGGCAGACAGAGCCACACGCTGCTCATCCTTGGAGCCTCCTGTCCTGTTTCTGGAAGGAGCTAATCCTGTCTGGATCGCTCAGTCTTGTCCAGAAGCAACACTTACACTTCCTTCAAGCTTTAAAGCTTGTGCGCAAAGTGACTGCAATTTCTAAAACCAGGGGCCGCTTTCCTTCTTGTATTCACTCAACCTCATCCCATATAAATTTGTCCTTTAGAATTAATTTATTACCCTGCTCTTCTAATTGCAGCCCCTGGGCCTTTAAAACCTACACACTGTCTACTTCCTCAACCTTCTTGTCAAATGTCAAATGTTTATTTTTATCTAATTTACCTATCATCTTTTTATGCTACTGTTAAGGTTTCTTGCAGATGAGGCTACTTGTCTCTGGTCTGTGTGTAATATTTATTAGCCTGTGCTACAACTTCCTCTGCCTCACCATCCCCTGCTCCTCTGCACTCTGCCTTCTTTTCTGTTCCTCCTCTTCCTCTTATTCTGATTACTCTTTTTAAATTTTTTTTGAGATAAGCTCTCGCTATAGAGTTCAGGCTGGCCTTGAACTCAAAATGACTCTCTTGGGGCCCGATATTTATCTCAATGGTTCCAGCACCTGCCCTTGCAAACTGAAGGTCCTGAGTTCGATCCCAGTAACCACATACAATGCTGGGCGTGGTGACTCATGCCCACTAGCAATCAATACCACATGCCACAGTGCTGGGCGTGGTGGCTCACACCTGCAATCCCAGCATTTGGGAGGCAGAGACAGGAGGATCGCTGAGTTGGAGGCTTGCCTGGGCTACACAGTGAGCTCAGGGTCAGCCTGAACTACAAAGCGAGACCCTGTCTCAAAAAAAAAAGACTCTCCTGCCTCAGCCTCCCAAGTGCTGGATTACAAGTGCATGCTTCCATGCCTGGATTTTACTACCTTCTGTTCACCTTCACTTTTGTGATTTTCCTTCGATCATAATCCCCACGCCTCTGCACTGACGCTGAGGAGCTTCGTTGTCCTTGAGCATTTTCCTCACATGGACTCTGTGAATGATGCCTTTGCTGTAGCATGTCAAGTGTCTGTTTCTGGCCCTTGATTTAATGACACCCAGTGGGAAACATCCCGGAGTCACGCCCTTCTCCTAGTGTCCAGTAGGTTTTATTCCACTGCTTTCCAGCTTCTGGGCTGTGGATCACAGGCTGGAGACCTGCCCATTCCCTGTCTTCTGTGAAGAACTGGTTTTCCTATTTGGAAACATGAAAGCAGATCTTGAGGCTCCCTTTCTCAAAGTTTGCAACCAACGAACACAAGCCAGCTTCCTAATAGAAGCTTCTATAAAATGTATTACTTTGCTTTCATCATTCCACTTTCTCCTTTTAGAATTTTTATTACTTTTTTAGGGAGCTTCAACCATTTCTTTTCTATGTTTCCTACATAACTTGCATTTTAATTTTATCTGAGCCTGAGGAGATAGCCTGTGTTGAATTCACTATTGTATTTGAGTAACTCAGTCTGATAGAAACAGTGATTTGTGTTTTTACAGTTAGTGTATTTTCTAGTTACAGTCCAGGTAATTAGCTTGGAAATTTACTTTGGATATGGATATTATGTGTGTCTCACATCCCTGTGTCATGTGGCTGTTGCTTTTCTTCTCGTTGAGGTGACTCTTGTCTGCTCCTGCCGTGTGTGTTATTTTACCAAGGATGCCAGTGCAGAACATTCTTCCCTCAATCACTCACCCTCTGGTTACCACCGACTCCAGTACAGATGACATCATCTCCCAGCCTCTGCTCAGGCAGTTTGACCTCTGCTGGGCAGAGGTCACTGAGGCCGGTGGGGACAGAGCGCTCCTGCCAATTCTCTGCCACCCGGGTGAGACCAGTTCTGCCCAGATGCAACTGCTCTGTGCAGATCTATGCAGGGACCACAGACACTGAGGGCAGTGAGCTATTCTGGGCAGGCTCTAGTATTATAGGTAGAAAAGCCAGCTAGACATATGTAGGCAGATAGATAGGGCTGGCTCTTGAAAGACTTGCAAAAGACATCCTCAAAGGTCAACACCATAAATGAGGAACTACACTTCCAGACAGCAGTCACGGGCAGACCTCATTCTCCCAGGATGGAATGTCAAAATCCGGATCCAGCCCCTCCCTGGAATGCAACAATTGCAAAACCCCCAGATAATGGGCAGGACCTTGAACCACCTGGAGGAGTCTCTGGACAAGCAAGACGCTCTAGGGTTTGATTTCTCAATGGACCCTATTCAATCAAAAAGTTGCTGAAGTAACTATGCTTGTCATTTACCCATTTGTTAGTCACAGTTTGCCCATTTCTTTCAAATCTTATTGGTAGCCCCCTAGTTTAGACCCTCCTCACCTCATGGCTTTGCTCCATAAAAGCCCTATAAAAAGTGAGGTAAGGGGGTTACCCACTTTCCGGGTTCCCCCTTCCATCTCTCTTAAGGCAGAAGCTTTCTCTCTCAATAAAATTTTCCTACTCAAACCTCCGTTGTTCCTAAAATGCATTCTTCGATTTTTAGAGAACACAAACTCGCGTTTCAGGTGGGGAATTAGGCCTTAACTCTCCTGCGCCACTAGGAGGCCTTCCTGCCAGCCCTTCCTCTGTGGTCTGGGAGCCCGTCTGAACCTCAGGATTCCAGGGACATGGGCAGCAGACACCCAAGGCGTCCGTGTGATGATCTGGTGTAGGCACCGGTGTGTGGTGGGGACAGTCGAGTTCATCACTCTTTCACCCTGCACGGCCCCAGGACTGGTTCATCTCAACTCAGAGTTTGCAGTCTTTGAACAAAATCTCCACATCTCAGACGTCAGCTCTGCTTTGGTTTCTCCCTCCTTTCAGACCATGTGGATGTTAGGTCCTGGCTTCTCAGGGTCTCTGACTCTCCCTCGCTGCAGGCCCTCTGGGTTCAGCTGCATTCGTGGCAACAGCCTGGGTTTCTTCCTTTATAAAGACTGACTCCCATTCACTTTTGTTGCTTTACAAGTGGTATTTTTTATTTGAATTCGGTTTCACCGCTAGGTTGCAGAAGTACAGTGGATTTTTGTTTGTTGACTTGGCATTCTGTGATCACTCAGAACTTACTTGTTACATCAGCTTGTATTTTCTGTAGACCTTAATAAATTATTTGTAGAAAAATCACATTGTTAGAAAGAGCTAATTTTATTTCTCTTAGGTAAAAATATTCAGTATGATAGAAACTGTAGTTTTTTATAGTTGCTATTTATTAGTGAAAGAAATTCTCTTAACATTGATAGTTTTTGATCATAAATAAATATTTGATTTTGTGGATAATTTTTACCTTTCATCTAATTTTTCATCTTTAACCTGTTAATTTAATGAATTTCATTGTTGGAAACTTGAACATCAGCTGGGCATGTCTGCAGTTCTAGCTGAGGCAAGAGGATGAAGAGGTCATGGCTGCCCTGGGCCACACTGTGAAACCCTGTGTTCGCGACCAACTCCTGAAACAAATTTGAATTCCTAAGATAAACCCCATGTTGTCACAATGTACTATGTTACGCTATAACACAGTTTAACTTTTGTTAAGGGGTCTTCAGTCAGTGTTGTTTCCGTGGTCTGGGGATGCTGCCTGAAAAAGTGTGTTGGAAAGAGGGGCCCTTCTGTTTCTTGGGACGGATTATTATGAATTGATCTTACTTCCTCAGTACATTTGATTCAGGTTTCACCACAAGGCCTGGAATATTTTTCAGTGGTTGAGGGATTTTTTTTTCCAGTGGAAATCAATTATATTGATGGATATAAGAAATCTGTTTTCCTTGAGTGAACATTAGTAGTATGTTCTATAGATTCTGTTTCTTTGTTGAAGTTTTCTGCTTTGTGTAAGGTATGGAATTTCTATGCTTATAGTTACCATGGCTTTTATTAACCTTTGGGGGCCGTGGAATTGCTAAGATGTTTCCTTTGGTGTTCACGATACCTGAATTTTTCTTTCCTCACTTTTCTCTGTGTTAAAATGGCTAAAAGATTATCACTTTTACTGTCCTCAACCAGCTTACTGCTCTACTGACTTTACTGTTCTCATTTTTTCCTTATTTCTTTAATTTCTTCTCTAAGTTTTATATTTATTTCCTTCCCCTGCTTATGTTTTGTTCAATTTGCCCTTTCTTCTTTTCTTTCTTTGCGTGGGACTTCAGTGATTGATGTGAGACTTCATTTCTCATATAGGACAAATGTTCAATCCTACAGTCTTCCACATAATCACGACTCAAGAAGAGCTTCCGTATTTTCGTGTTTTTTTCACATTTGCTTTTGATTCAAGAATTTGTTGTCACTGAGAATTTCTCCTTGTTCCTCCTCTTCTTCCTCTTCTCTCCCCTCTCTTCCTCTTCTCCCTCCTCTTCTTCTGCAGTGCTAGGACTTGAACCAAGAATGCTTGCATTGAGTGTATCCCTAGACTCCTACTCTGCCCCTTCTTTTTAAAATTTTGAGAAAGGGTTTTGACAGTGTTAAGCTGTCCAGACTGTGTTTGAATTTGTGATCCTGCTTCAACTCCTGGAGGGCTTGGATTGCACCATCTTTTAGTCCTGAGTTATTTAAAATTGTTTATTTATCAAATATTTGGGAAATTTTCAGACATTATTTTATTGAGTTTTAGTTTAGTTCCATTATCATTTGAGATCATATTTTGACTGATTTTTTTCCTTTAAATTTTATGAGGTTCAAAATTGTAGCTCATAGTATTGCCAACCATCTTGAAGAGTTCCTGTAAAGTTGATAATGTTATAGGAAATAATACCAGAGATGAAATATGAAATATTATATACCCCAAACTGTTAACTGTATGATACACCAAGTTCTTATTCACTAGAAATCAAAGAACGAGTCCTAGAAACAATAGGGGTTAAAAGTAGGAAGATATTTAGTGACAGGACAGCTCCTGAGGCTCATCCATCTATAATAATAAGTGTAGGACCTTTCTTGCTGTCCCCAAGGTTCTGTGGATGGAGACCTGCCTGGCACAGGCTGAAGCCCCAGCCAGGTCTTCTGTGTTCTTGCTACTTTCCATGTTCTGTGTCAGATTGTGTTTAGGAAGGTTGACATCCCTATCTATGTGTGGATCTGTCTTTTTGCAAAGTTCCTCAGGTTGTGCTTTAAGAATTTGGAATTGGTTGCTAGGAGATGCTCATATATAATGATTTTCCTTCTGAAGAATGAGCCACTTGTTATGTATTTCCCATGGTGTTTCTACTATTGTAGCAAAGTTAGTTAGACATTACTATAAGGCAGTTAGAAAAATCTGGGTCCTCAGCACAGCACAGAAAAACAACTGAGGCTCATCCATTAGTTAGCATTATAAAAAGAAAAGAGGTGCTGCTTCTCCTAGAGATGAATAGCAGTGATTCATGTTCTTAGTAGACATCATTCTCTGTAGCCTACTTCCTTTCCCGGAATTCTCTGTATGTGACTAGATTCCCCATTGATCTCCATTTAATCAGTATTACCTGGTGACTGTGTGACTAACCAAGCAGCATCAGGTGATTTTGTATTTATTATTGAGTCTGATATTCTCTACCTTTTTCTTAGTATGTTTAGACCTCTTACATTTAATGCGATTATTTATATTTTTTATTAACATCTATCATGAAGTCTACCATACTGTTTGGTTGTCTCTCCTCTTTCTTCTGTCTATCTTTCTTTCTCAACCTCACTCTGTTGACCTTTTCTCCTTTATTTCAGACTGCCTAAGCCTTTGTTATAGTTTCACTTTACCTTTTTAACTGACCAATTATTCACATCACTCCTAAGGTCTTTCTCATAGCGCTGACACCAAGTAACTGTAATTCTTGCTGCTTGTGATTTATACCGCTTTCTCATACCCTCCACTTTTATATATGACTTTCCTTTTATACATGAGCTGATGCTATTTTTTTGGCTAATTTTTTAGAGCAATTCAAACTAAGAAAAATAATGATTTAATTTTATATTCATTCAACTCATTTCATTGCTCTTTCTATCTCTGTGTAAATACAAGTTTCAGGATGATAGATGATGTTGCCAGAGACTATGACATTTCTTACAGACCAGTATCTTAATTGCTTTCCCTTTCCTGGGACCAAGACACTTACTTATACAGCTACTTGTACAGCTAAGGAGAGAAGTTCATTCACCACGACTTGTGTTGCCAGCAGATTCAGCCATTTTCCTAGGCTACCAGGCAGGAAAGGCTGCTGTGGGTCCTACAGAGGATAGCTGCTCTTGTCACAGCGTCATGGCATCACAGCATCATGGTGGCCGCGAGCATAGAGAGAAGGAGGAGCGGGGCGGGGGGAGGCCCTTTCAGGTCACACCCCAGCTGCACTCTTCTGACCTGGTCCCACCTCCCAACAGCAGGTCAGCTATTTAGCCCCATGATTCAGTCACCTTCCAAATAGTTGAGGCTATGAGATCAAAGCCAGTGCTAATTATGCTGGACAGGAATTATTTCCATTTATTTCCTCTTTCTGTCTCCCTGTGCCACCTCTACCTCAGTTGTTGGAGACAATTTTGTCATTCATCTTAAAACCACTGTGACTGGCTGTGCTTTGGTTGATGGGGTTTTGACCTAAGTTTGTGGTTGTCCTTGCTGGTGTCTCCGGAGAGACTACTGAAGTCTGTTGTTCTGGACTGAGCTCCCCATGGGCCCCAGTGCTGCAGCCTGCAGGTCCAGATGAAGTCCTCACGGGGCAAAGCTCTGCCACCACCTCTGGAGCTGTCCGGAGATGGACAACAGGGAGTTCCCTCCTCATGCCTCTGCTTTAACTTGCACAAAGGCACCCCAAAGTCCTGAGTGGTAATCCATCAGTGTCTCTTCCCCTTTCTGTTTCCCTTCCCGTCTTACAGGGAAGGTGACTTTGAAATGACCGATCACCTTTTGTTCTTTGTTTCTCTTGTGTTCCTGAAAATGACCAACTCTTGCTTTTGTTTTTACTCAGGCCTCGGTCAGCCTACTAGGGGCCTGTTCTATTTTCTGGCATAAGGTGTTGCTGGATTTTACAACAGAAAATAAAGCCAGACTGATCTTTAAATTTGTTGTATTTTGGCTTTTGGCATCCTTAAATATATTTTTTCCTTGTTGTTTTCAAGTCTCCTGTGCTATTCTAAAACGTGTGTCATATCCAAGCCTGCTTCTGGTGACTTCTTCCTCCTTTGGGAGTATGTTGTTCTTTCTACCCTTTTCATGCATCTCATAATTTTAGTTGAAAGCCAGACATGTTGATGAGGACAATAATGACAGCTGTGGAGGATTTTTATGCCTGCAGATGTCCACTAATTTTCCTTGCGAGGCCTCCTGCACACGATCACAGCAACCTCGAGCTGGTGTGCTTGAGATTTCTTGTTGCTATGGTAACACTCATTCCTACCTGAGTCTCCAGTTCCTGCTGCAGTGACTTGGTGCAGAGATGGTGGCTTCCTTGAGCTCTGCCCTGCGTGCTGCTGAGGCTCGGTCTCCACTTCTCAGGAGACTCCACCCCGGTTGCTTCTGGTATCCTGTACCATCGGCCACTGTCCCAGTAGACGGGCAGCTGCTTGCTCTTCAGGTCTCTGAAAGGACGAGTTAAGAAAAGGCTTAATCTCCTGGCTGAAAACAAAGAAGACATCCTCTCCTCACTCGGAGAGTGCTGACTTTAGGGAAGTTCTCCTCTTCGAAGTGCATATAACTCCTGCATGCTAGGGTTTTGTCAGCCGGAGGCTCAGCCATGTCTTTTCTAACGATCCAAGGGCCCCTGCCCCTCTCTGACATGTAAATGCAAAGGAAGAACGTGTCTAACTCTGTTTCTCTGGCAGTACTGGAGCCTGACTTTGGGCATCTGGGTCCAAATTGAAAAGCTGCCTCCTTTTGAAACTGTTAGTTCTGTATAACTGGGCCAATGTGTTCATCAACGGTGAAGAAGGAAGCTGTGAGCCAACAGGAGGGAGTTAGGATGGTTTGACTGGAAATGATAATGTAGGGACAGGGGGCCATAGAAAGGAAAAGGAATAAAATAGGATCTCATTATGCTTTATGAAAAAATTAATAGGAAATCTTGCTAAACACAGCTTTTGCCTTCACAGTTAGACTCCAGCAATTAGAAAGACAAAGAAAGAGAGAGAAAAGGATCCCAGAAGGTGCCAGGTGACACATTTAACGTAAGAATTTGGCAGGGAGTGTCCACCAGCAAAACAGAGATGTAGCTGGGACCCAGAAAGGCAAGGAGCCCTTCAGCCCAATAAAATTCAAAGGAGAAAAGGGGCAGCCGCCTGGGCTCTCATGTAGAATACGAAAGACACACAGCCACATGTGACACACAATATCCATATGTGCTTATGTGGATATTCTCACTGCAGCATGACCGTACCAGTGCCCCAGATACAAACATGTCCCCTTGCCTTGTAACTCTCAGCTGTCCTTCTCTGATCCTCCTTTCTACACCAATCCATCAAAAGGTCAAGAAATGTGGACAGCAGCTCCCAGGTCAGGATCAGAGGCAGCCAGAGCCCATCACAAGGCTACACCTTCCAGGCATCTTCAACGGGTGGGAAATGTCACTATACTTAATAAATAGGGGCCAAGGAAACAAAAACCTGGGTATTCCTTCTTGATGTCCCTACTGCTTTGGAGTATTCCCTTTTATCCACCCCTTTCCAAGCAAACCACTTCCCTTTATTTTAAACTCTGTCTCTAACTCATCCCTGGTGAGAGTTTCCAATCCCAGTGGGACCTGTAGCTGTGTCCAGCAGGGCAGTGGCAGGGTGGTGTCTGGCCACAAAGGTGATAAAGGAGGACGGGCTTGTGGTGGCAGCCTTCACCAAATGGGTGAAGCAAACGGGATCCAGACTGTGGTCCTCACCCTCTTATATGCATGATTAGTGGAGTGCAAGATGGGCTTGTTTGAAAGAGTTGGAGCGGAACTGGTCGTCTTGTATTTCTGATGCTTCCTGAGGTTGTTGACGTACCGATCGGGAGGGGAGGATGCGTTGAAGCTGCTCTGCCACTGCTGTCTGCTCAGGACTGGACTCTCAGAAGGAAGAGTCTTTACATCTAACCTTTCATTTTTGTTTCTGTGCTTGTCTTTTTTTTTTCTGCTTGACCAGCTGCCTATTCTCTTAACCTGACACACGACTGGGTTTCTAAACTGCCTGCTGGTCATGACTTAGCTGAGCCACGGTGCTTTACAATGCCAAGAGGGTTTGGATGGAGCCGGCTGGCTGCCAGGTCAGCCCAGCTGTCAGGGGAGTGCCAGACGGAGGCCCGTGTGCCATGAACGCTGTGCGGTACCACGATTGTCTGGTACCCTGAGAACAGGCTGCTCTGTGTGCCTTGCTGGCTGCGCCAGAGGGGGCGTGCTCTCCTCCTGCGACCTGCGACACATTCCGCCTCACTGCTTCTCTGTTAGCACTATGCTTCCTCCTGCACGGTGGAGGAGTTTTCTGGGGCGGGAAGATCTGTTTTCAACTAGACTCCCCAAGAACCTTTCCACCCAGGGTTTGAGGACTGTAGGTGTGACCTCCACAGCTGTGGTTAGACACGGGGTCTACCTGCCTGGGCCACAGCTCTGAGAATGGGAACAGCGTCTCACTTGGCCCTCGGTCCCCTCGCCTAGGTAAGGCATGCTCACGTGTCCCCAAGATGGCAGCCTTCTTTCCCTCAGCAGGTTCAAGGTTGTCTGCTGGCCTAGGGATCCAGGTTTCTCCCAGTGGGTGGCAGGTGGGCACCTCTCTGAGTTGGAGAGTTTCTCACATTGTGGGAAATGGCTGCTGAATGTTACCAGAAAGCTCTTCAACCAGCTCCAGGCCAGGAATAGCTGTCCTCCCCTCCAGCCTGGCCGGCTTCTAGCAAGAACCCTGCTGGGCAGGTCAGGGAGACCCCTCCACACTGAGACCCAGCCAGGGCTGGGAGAAGACGCTGCGGCCTATGGTGGCCCGCACAGGTTCTCGCCACTATCTCACTGTCATCAGCTTTGCACAGTCCTCGCGCTTGTTCCTGCCCACTTTCCAGCCCTGTCTGCTGCTCTGTGTCCATCTCGATCCTCCCTTGTCTGCCTGGAGCCGAGCCAGCTGCCTTCGGAATGTCACTCTGCCCAGTAGATGCCTCTGTCACAGTCAGCTGGTTGTTGTGTGACTGTGCTGCGATGGGCTCAAAATAGTCCTGGACTCTGATGGAAATTTTACTTCCTTATGTGCAAAACAGAAAACATTCCAGCCAACGTCCTCACATTTAGTGTTTAAAAAATGAGGTAAAACCGTAAGAGTGACGGGTCAGCCACAGGGCTAATCAGAGAAAGCAGATGCAATGAGTACCTGATTTTATGATGGTTAATTTTGTTATAATTTTTTCCTTTAACTTATGCATTTTGATTTTCTTAAATAATAGCACACTCCTCCTCCTCCTCCTCCTCCTCCTCCTCCTCCTCCTCCTCCTCCTTCTTCTTGGGGCTTTTTTTTTTTTTTTTTTTTTTTTTTTTTTTTTTTTTTGGCTTTTGTTATAGTACTAGGGATTGAATTCAGGACCTTGCCCTTGTCAGGCAGGCTTGGTGCCACCAAGCTAAATCCCTGGCCCAATCTTATATTTTTTGGAAGAGATGATTATGACTACGAAATGTCAGGCTGGTTGTCCCTAGCTCAGAGTTTGTTTCATTCTTTTTTCTTAAGATTTGGATCTTTATTGGTACATTATATATATACATCATGATCACACTCAACATTGAGAATTTGTACCAGTATATGACACAACTTAATTCTCATTTTTTCCATTCCCCTACCCACCCTACCACCCGTCTTTATATACATAAGCTTTGTTTCCTTTTTTTAACCATCACATTTTTCCCCCTTGTTACTTGCCCTTAAACCCCATTTCCCTTTGAATATTTACTATTATGTAACATTTTCTCCTGTCATTTTGTTGTTGTTGTTGTTGTTGTTGGGCAAAATAAATAATGATTTATGAAGAAACAGAAGGAAGCTGTAATTTAGTGACATCAGCAGACATTTCATGGAGGCTGTAATGTAACTCCAGTGACTAAATTGGTTTCACGCTTAATCACTGAAAAGACTCTGGGCTCTCGCCAAGTCCTTTGCCTGCCGGTTGTGAACTCAGCCTCTCACAACTTCATCTTTAGAGTGCAGGATCTTCGCCTCTGTGTGCTGGGAGTCCTGCAAGCCACTGTGTGGGGAGTCACTGTCCAGAGGCCAGCCCCTGCTCCCCTTGGTGTCCTGGGCACCACCCACTGTGGGAAGTGGGATCAGGGCATGTGGCTTCCCTGATGAGCATGTGCTGAGTGGGCCCAGCACATTGGCAGCAGGACCTCAGGCCCGAGCTACTGGGGAGATTTTGTTCTGCTTGAATGCTGTTCGGAGAGGACCCTCAGCCTCATCCCTCTGGAGGGGCGAACTCACTCTAGGGTCTTCCTTGGTGTGGTCCTTGTTCTTTGTTCTGATCTCTCCCAGCCAGTCCTCCCTGGGCCTGGCCCCGAATGGCCAGACAGACCACTGAACTTCAGTCTTCAGTGTCCCATGGAGCTGGCAGACCAGCCCAACTGCCTGTCAGCTCCTTCCTGAGTATCTAACCAGAAACTGCTGGGCCCCTGTTTTTTTTATTCTCTCTCTCTTTCTCTTTTTAAACTTATCCTCCCCATTAACCAATCCTGCGACTCTCCTGAAACCAGACTCCTGGAAGGGATGAACAACCACCTTATCAACCACCTTGCTAATTTTGCGTGGATTCGATCTCTATTTACAAATGGTTTTCTTCAATTATCTGCAGCACTTCCTTTTTGAAAACATCTCTTCCTGTTTCCTGTGTGTACTCTGCACCATCAGGACTTTCTCTCCTTCTTCTGTCAAACAGTTGCTTTCCTCCCTCCCACTCGAGAGCAGGCTCTATCTGAAGGCTCCCGAAGCCCCTGGCCAGCTCTTCTGAGGACTCCACAAGGCTCTGCCCTGGGTTCTCTGTTCGCACCCAAGGGCATAACCACAGATTGCACAGGACCCAGCTCTGAAATCACAGTCACATAGACATACTTCTACACATCTTTCAGCTTTTTCTTTAAAATTCTCTGTATTAATCCAGACTCTAATTTTCTGCCTTCAAATCTTTTCCTAAAACTGAGGTCATGTGAAACTCTAAGACTGCCACACTAGCCATGAGTTCTTTGGCTCTGTGCTGCCCCTCGTAACCACATTTAGATGCCCTTGGTGGAGCACTGTGGTCACTGTCACAAACTCGCCAAATGTGCTCTGAGGTCTCCATGTTCATCTGTCATCATGACCAAGTATTCTACCGTGGTTTTTGTCTTCAGCATATTTGCTGATTTTGCGTGTAAAACTTCATATCCATTAAAAAAAACCTTCTCTTTATTATGATTAACTCCTGTTTTTGCAGGAAGTTATTTGACTCTAACCCTTAGAAATTGTGTGTTATTTTGTTAAATTTTTATATGTGAACTTGTTTTGTTTCTAAAAAAAAGTTTTTAAAGTCCCAGAAGGCAAAGCTATTAATATGAATTGAATTACTGTGAACAAGCTGAATTTTCTCCCATGTAGTAATGAACGTGGCAAATGCTATGATAAAATATTTATCATTTGTATTTATAGGAAACTTGGAATTATCCTTTATCAGTTTAGCCAATTTAGAACATGTCAACTCCTCATTTATTAATGTGGCAGCTAATTGGATTATTGTGTAAACATGTGTTAATTTTAACATATTGAACCCCTAGGCTCAAGCAGAGGGATAGCTTCTGTGAGTGAGAATTACACTGATTACTTCTACTGACTGAAAGATTTATTATTTCAGAGTTTTTACTCCATGGCTAGTGAATTCTTAATCATATTTCTTATTTTAAATGTAAATTTAAAATATAAGTTGGGACTAGCTGGCTACTCCCAATTAAAACATGGGTACAAAACAAAAACCAATCAAAGTACTACTCATTTATTATCATACAGAACACCCATGATATTTATTTTTCCTGATAGAAAAAAATGTGAACATTTTCATGACTCTTTATGATTCTTATAAGTCTGCATCACTTTTACCTGAAGTTACACATGTGATTATACACATACAACACACACACACACACACTTGTTATGGCTGTGTGCCAAATAATGTTTTTTTTTTTGAGACAGGGTCCTGCTTTGTAGTTCAGGCTGGCCCTGAGCTCACTATGTAGCCCAGGCAAGCCTCAAACTCAGCAATCTTCTTGCCTCTGCCTCCCAAGTGCTGGGATTACAGGCATGAACCACCATGCCTGGAATTGTGGTATGTGGTACTAATTGCTGGTGGGCATGAGTCACCATGCCCAGTATTTTTGTATGTGGTTACCGGATCAAACTCAGGACCTTGTGCTTGCTAGTCAAGTGCTGGAACCACTGAGCTAAATCTCTGGCCAAGCAATTTCTAATAATATGTGGCCTATGAGATAAACTACATGGACTTCAATCCTACTTAGTTCCACCACTATCTAGCTCTGAGACAATGGGCTACTTTCGCAAATATTCTGAACTCCATTCCAAAATTTGTAGGTGGAGATGATAATGCTGCTTGTATCAGAATATTGTTTATTATATTGGTGGCTTCCAGTAGTTTCTCCTATAGTAGCTCTTGGAGCTTTCCTTTTAAAGTCATTTTTTTCTTGCTACATTTTAATTTAGAAGGGAGCATACAATTTCTAACTTCTCAAAGTGTAGAACAAAATTTATCACAAAATCTAGCAATTCAAAATTAGTTATGTAAATGAATGGATGGTTAAGAAGATAGTTGAGTGGATGGTTTGATGGACAGTTGGATGTATATAAGTGTAGATATGTGGGCGGGTGGACACATGGGAGGATGGACAGATGACTATATGTATGTATGTACAGGATGGATGGCTGTGTATATGAATAGATGGTAAAACGGAGAGATAGTTGGATGAATGAAGGATGATTGGGTGGATGGCTGGAGGTTCGGGTGGATGTACAGGTGTATGAATAAGTACATATTAAGTTTAAATAACATTCCTCTGTGGCAATCAGATGGGAAGGATGAGGTTTAATTGGCCTCTGCGGGAGCACTGAGAAGAAAGAGCATGTGCAAGCTGCTGGCATGCTGCAGGGAAAAGTACAAACACCTGAGTTTGAGTTGTTCGCCTGGGAAGCAGCGTGGGGGAGGAGACAGATGAGTCCTGTGGACTCTAATTGCCCGTGCCCGTGTCTGAGTGAGTACAGCCGAGGAGCGCCAGTCACTTTGTCAGAGTCAAAGGGAGATGGGAACTCCCCCGGCCCCAGATTTTCACTTGTTTCCGCATCTCCTTGCTTTTCATCTTCGTCACTCCTGGTCAAGTTGGCCTCAGCTTGTGGGCTGGTTCTGACACGCCTCACGTCACACAGTAGTTACGAGGATGAAGGGTTGAATTACATGTAAGTGTTTAATACTTCACCAAGCCAGTGAATTATTTGCACACTTATAATAATTTTTACATTATCAAACCCCGCCCTTCTTGTTAGCATACAAATGCACACCAGGCTGCAGGCATGCGGCATGTTCATGGCCGAGGAGGTCTGTGTCCGCCGTGCAGAACCACATGATGTGCTATTGCACATGTCCAAGTGTGGCCTGTGAGCAGCACATCACTTCAAGCCTGGGCCTGTGGTGTCTTCCCTGCAGACAGTCAAGCAGAGCTTCCAATAGGCTGAGCAGCGACCTGCCACCTGCCGCCATCACTGTAGTGACTCGCTGTAACCTCAGTCTATTTCCACACCCTGCTTCCTGGGTGCGCCCAGCGCTGGGTGAGTGGGGCTTCCCACTGCAGGACACAAGGAGTGAACCTGAGACCATTAGGGTCACTCACTGATGTCAGTCAGCAGATGCTGGAGCTTGTCCGTGTTCCAGGATATTTGATAAACTTTGTTCCTGTCACAGTTCTAGATTGTCATTTTCCTTGTTCTTTAAGAATTAAAATTTATGACATCGAATGGCGAGAGAAATTCTATGCATCTGTTTTTCTTAAACCGATACAGAAATTATGACAAAGGTACAATTACTTTATAAAGCTTGCAGTCTGGGGTTCAATAGGAAGCAGAGAATAAGCACTAACTTACAGTGAATAATTTACTAGGCCATGCCAAAATACACCATGCATTTTATTAAATTTAATCTTCATAATAATCCCATGATCTACAAATCTGAAAGAACCTCAGACAGGTGCTTGTTTCTGGTGGCCGAAGGCATCACAGGGATGCACTGTTCAGGCTGTGTCTGCCCGTCATACCCCAGGGTGGTGCTGAGAGACGGGAGGACTCCGACTGGCTTCACCCCTCTTGCTGCGGGGACGGGCCCCGTGTTGTGGGAGTGATTCCAGAGAGCCGGCAGGAGCAGCACGGGTGACCGGTGGGTAAGCCCAGGAGAGCTGGTGACTTTAGCACGTGTGTGACCGCAGGTAGGACCGGCAGGAAACCCACCCTGCTCATCCCGGACCCTGGGGACTTCAGCACACAGCAAGCGTGCTCTGAACGGGGTCTCGCCGTTGGGCTGTGAAGCAATCGACACAAACTTTTTACACTGAACACTGAGCATCACGACGGCCCTTTGTAGGTACTGCTTTACATTTTACCTTCACAGGGCTCACAGAACCACATTGAAACAGAGGAGATGAGAACGTTTTCCCAAAGTAGTACAAACAGCGGACAGTAACTGTGGCATAAAGGTGCTTTCCAACGCGAAGCTCTCCCCTCGGCGCGTTATTTCCCTATCTCAGACCCTGGATGGCCAGTTTCCAGATCAGATTTCTAGTCACTGACCAGAAGCATGGAAATGGTGTGATTTCCAAATGTCTGGGAAGAGCTTAGAGGGACCTGTGAGGGCCCAGAGATGCTGAGTCCCACACTCCGCCTGGGAGCTGGAAAGGACTCGCGGCAGGCTAGGTGGGCGCAGCTTTGCCTGGGAGTTCTCTTCACGCCAAACACTGTGTGATGTCTTGTCCCTGTTTTCAGCACACGTGTCCTGGCCAGAGTTTCTCAACAGTGACCCACAGGCCTTGGGGGTGGAGAGTTCCTTACTGGCTGGGACCATCCTATACACACGGGGTGTATCACTCAGGTGACAGAGATGCTGGGGACTCTTCGGTCTCGAGCATGGCGATTTGAGAACTGTCCAGATACCCCCTGGGACCTCACTTCTGTGTCCCTCTAGCTCACCAGATATCTTGCAGTTCTGCCTGGAATAACTGTATCTAGGCTGCTTTTGCTAGTCCTAAGCTAAGTGTGAGTGTTGGTGGATTTTAGCGACAGGAGACAGGGTTTCTGTGCTGTTTTCATAGAGCTGAAGTCATTTGAGATGGGTTTAAAAGTCACAATACATAAATTGTTGTGGTAAAATTGGGAATTCTCTTAAATCCATCTGACTTTACTCCCCAAAGATGCGTGTACTGGGTTTTTAATTTTGAAGAATATTTGTAGGGAAAAAAGAAACAGTGCAAAGGGAGGCAGACAGGATGCTGCCAGGATGCTGCCAGGATGCTGCCAGGAAGACAATCAAAACACAGAAGCACTTTTTAAAAGGCTCTTATCTGAAAAGGATGTCCTTACATCCTGTGTTAAATATAATGACTATGTACCACAAACAGGTATAATTTTAAAAAATCAAAAACTGTTTGATCTATTTGTACTCCACCCACAGAATGTCCTCAGAATCCTGAGTTCCAGGCTCACACAGATTTGGAGAAGTTTCTGAGTTTGAGGAGAATGCTGGTGGAAACTCGGATTTAGGAAGTTAAATATTGATTTAAAAAAGGAAAGAGGAAGGAAATGGATCCCAACAAAGATGTCACCACTCTCGGATATCATGTTAATGTCATTTAGGAACTTGATTGGCTTGAGAGGTGCTGACGAGATGATGGAAGGACACTTCTGGGGGGAACAGATAGTTCTGAGGGTGATGCTGGGAACTGCCCCTGCTCCTTGGTCCCCCGCCCTTGGGTTCTTCTCCTGTTCTCTGCTACCAGGGTTTCATGATCCCTCTACCTTACAACCAGCTGGCTGTGGCCTGAACCTTCTAGAACCATGTGCCAGAAGTCATCCTTTCTTTCTGAGGCTGTGTGTGGGTTTCTTTGTCTGAGCAACATGCTGGCAATACCGTCATCACTGTCCAGCACCTGGAGGGTCAGCACTGCTGAGACCAGGTGGTAAACTGGCCGCTGTCCCCTCAGGCCGCTGCAGTAATTCTCTGCAGACGTCTGCATTTGCATGATCACAGGAAACCCTGGTAGGAGGTTAGAGTCTTGCACCCTCACTCCAGATCTGTTTGGTCCCTGGAGAAGCCGCACTGGGGCGGCCCTGCTGCCCGTGGTCTCCGAGTTAAGGCAGAATGAGGGCCACGGCCCCAGGTGGAGTGGGCTTCTCTGGGGGTGTTGCAGGGACACTTGACAAGATCGAAGGACAGGACCTGTAAAACGTCCATGAGAAAGTGTGGGCCAGAGTAGATGGTTTCTACAGAATTGCCGATGTTGTGGCGGTTTCCCCAGGAAAAGAACTTCCCTGTAAGGACTTATGGTGGCTATTTGAAGGAGCAGAAGTGATCTCATGAAAAGGCAGGAAAGAATAATTATTCTCAGAGACAGCAAGCCACATTATAAGACAGAAAATAAATATAACATTAATGGGGTTGACATTTACAGAAAAAGCTTGGCAAACAAGAAGAGAAATTTGTTCTGAATAACAATGGCTAATTTTGTCTCAGTTGGAAGAGTGTGAGAGTTAATATAAGAACATACACACTACCACACCCACACATGTGTGTGCACAATCAGGTCTGCGGATTTCGCTTTGGTAATTCTGAGGCTGAGTCATAGGTGGAAGATAGCCAATTAATTAGTGTACTTAATAATAGGTAGAAAGTCTTTTCCAGTTACAAGACATCGTAGTTTGGTGATTTTACCTGCCATTGTTATCTTAGGAAAACAACAAACACATTAGTTATAATTCATATCTTAAAACAAAATAGATTTTTTAGATATAATAATACTTTAAACTTGTTTGAAGTTTATAGCTGGTTTTCACTTCTGCCACATCAGAATTATCACAGCAGCTGTGGGCTGCAGGGTTGGGAACTGGGAGTGGAGTCCATGCCTGGTGCGAGGTCCACAGTCTGTGAGGACCAGTGACCCTCCCAAGGGGCCCTGGGGCTCCTACATCCACAGCCACCTGGCCCTCCACACCCTATCCTGGAGGGGCTCTTCCACCCCCCCCCCCCAGCTCAGTAGGGACCCAGTGGCCTCTGCTGGCTCAGTGGGCTGGACAACAGCGCCAACAGAGCCTGCATGGAGCCAGCTCCGACCCAGCTCCCACTCTTGACCCTCCTTTGGACCTCCTGCATCCTCCTGGGCTCGGAGTCCACCAGAGCTCCCTTCAGGGTCGAGACCATGTCCTGGGACACTTCCACGAGGAAGCTGCCCAGCGCAGGCTGATTCTTGAGGGGCACCTTTGCTGCTGTGACCTGCCCTGCTCCCTGGAATTCAGGCAAAGGACACCCTGGACTTTGTGCCAAAGTGAATACTTCATAATGAGGACAACAGATTTGCTTTTCCTCACTGCAAGTTTTTATACACAACTGCCAGAAGAAACACGCTCCTCAGCACAAGCGCACTCGCGGAGCCATTTCAGGCTGCTCCTCCAGGGCCACAATGCGTGCCCGCAGGTTTCCAGTCACCGCTCTGCACTGGAGAAGTGGCCTGCATGATCTGCCTAGAGTTCTACGTGACCAAGTCTGGCTCCTTGCAGCCTACAGAAAATGAAGTGCTTCTTATCAGCTTCTCAGTAGTTCGTGAATGAATGCTTTTCTTTTGAATAGCACTACATTAATCCAAATACCTTCCAAGCTCAGACAACATGTAGGACAGTTGTTTTCATTTTCTATAGCTCATCTCCCAATCCTTTCACACCTGAAGACTAAGCATTCATTTCTTACAGCTGCTAAGGTGGTAAATATGATATTAAAATTCTTTCTTGCTTCCTATTTACTATCTTGAGAAATTCCCTTAGATCATCTCAATGAAAGTGTGATGAACCCATATATATAATTCTGCACATGAAAGCTTCGTTGAATACTCATGGAAATTCACTAGAAATCTAGGCTGTATTCTCAGGAACAGTCTACTCTGCTTTAAAAGCATGCACATCAGTTATAAATAAAATATGCACAGAGAAAGAATCATGCTTCAATTGCTCATGAAATCAGTGAAGAAAAGGAACTAAGACTTCAGCCCTGGAGACAGTAGAGCCTGGCAGGGGCTGGCAGGGGTGAGGGGCAGGGTGGCTGGTTTGAGGTGCCAAGAACAGGGCAGAAAGCTGGGGGAGCAAGTGGAACACACGGGAGGGTCCCTGATCTGTAGCAGCAAAGCGGTTACCTGCAACACTGCTTCCTCTTTAGAGGCTGCAGGAAGAGACCTCAAATAGTTGGAAGACTGTGGTACCTGCACAGTTTATCACATGATGAAACCTAGGTACAGGGTGGGATGCTGACCAGCCAGGCCTTCCGAGGTCTCACCGTGGATAGAACACAGGGGTCCTACCAGACCAAGGCAGAGGAGGAATCATTCCTTTTTTTCCAGGAAGATATTGAACAATACTAGCTTCCTAGGTGCTTTACACAGTGTGCATGGGGATTTAGCTCAGTGGTTTTGGCACCTGCCTTGCAAATACAGGGTCATGAGTTCAATCTCCATTACAGGGGGTGGGGCGGGGGGAGCTTAACTCCCAGTGCAGACTTAAAAGGTGAGGTCCCCATGCAGCATTCAGTGTGGCCTCTGTCCCCTGGTAGTAGGCTTCTGTCCTTTGCCCTTGCCATGCCATGTGGCTGAGTTGGGTGGGTGTGACTCAGGCTGCAGTGCAGAACCGGAAGAGGGTTCTGGGACTTGGTTTAAACTGGTGCAATGAACTGAATCGCAGCCCAGTAGGAGCCTCGGTGTGATGAGAGCAGAGATGGGCACATTCCCGACGTCAGGCTGACTGTGCTGGTCCTGCAGGCTATTGGAAGCAGCACCGGCTCGGTGCACCACTGTGGGGGGGTGTGGAGGTTGAGAGACTACTCGGAGAAGGGACCTAGCTTGGTTACCCAAGGCCCAGAGGGGCTGTTTCCACCGGGGAACACTCAGCATTCTGGAGACTCCCAGGAGGAAAAGCCCAAAGTGGAGACTGCACTGGCTTTTATTTAGAATCACAGTGTATGAGGGAAACAAAGAGAAGAAAGCAGTTTGGCCAGGAGCTGTCTCAAAGGTGGTGTTTTCTCTCAGGGGGGAAAGGGGAGAACACAGCTGGACACAAAACACCTTATTGATCTATGCTTCCTGCTGTTTTACCACTTGACTCATGCACAGCCAGTGAGCTTTTGCCCCGCAGTTTAATTATTTGTGTGTTTTGTCTCCAGTTTGAATCATCCACGCCTTCCGGAACCTGTGCACGCATGTCTGGCAGTTTAACCCCCCATTCCTCAGCCAGGACTCCCTGCAGGGTGGAGCAGAGGACAGCAGCCACCTGGGTCTTGGCAGGGACCCTGTGGGCACCTCACCTGCACTCATGGGCCTGCCGGCACCGCACAGAGAGCGCGTGCTGCAGTGAGCACAGGAGCTTCCCCAGGGACCAGGACAGACACACTCTGGACAGAGTTTCCAACCAGCACGAGAAGAGAAGTTAAAGTGTAATACAGGAAGAATGGAAATTACTTATCCAGAGATAAATAACATGATTCTGTATACCAAAATCCACATAGAATCTAGAAAAACTGAAAGATCTTGTGAATGAGGTTAGAACATTAGGGACATAATATCAGTACATGAAAATCAGTTATGAATTATGACACAAATCCTAATGTAAAGAATAAATAAGTGTTCAAAATAACTTTCTATGGAATGAATATTTAGTTATAAATATTCCAGGAGAAATACTAGATTACATTGGAAACTATATAATTTGCTTAGGGAAATTATAGCTCTGCTAAATGTCTAAATAGGACAAATAATATGCCCATTTGGTGAGAGACCCAGTGACAGCCCCTCTCTCCTTGGTCTGCAGGCTCAGTGAAATATCTCTGAAAATCCTATTCGAGTATTTCTGAATAGGCCGACAGGATGATTATTGTGCCCACACAGGAAGAAAAGGCAGAACAACCAAAACTTCTCTGAAGAGGATAAGTTGAGGAACTCATAGTGTCCAACTTTTATGGCTCACTGAAATCCCAGAGTGCTCAGGATGACATGATAAGCCTGTGGAGGGCATATAGAAAGCAGAAGAACAGAAACGCAAGTCCAGAAACTCATCCTCATATGTATGGTCCAATGATCTTCAACATAAGGGCCAAGACAGTTTAATGGAGGAAAAGCTAGTGTTCTAGATAAATGGTGTTGGAACTTTTGGATAAAAAAAAATATATGGTTACCTCACAAAATAGGCATACTTCATGCATACATAAAATCTCTCACTGATACCCAAACTCTGGAGATTTTAAGAGAAAATGTTTGTGACATTGGTTTAAATTTTTTGGTATAACACTAAAGCATGATCTATAAAATAAAATACTTAGGAATTGGACCTCCTTTAAAGTTTTCCTTTAGAAAGATTGCATCAGGAAAATGAAAATGTAAGCTACATATACTCATTAACTTGATGCAGATCAGGAAAAAAATTCTAATATCAGATGATAAGGAACTGAAATTTAGAATAAATAAATACAACTCAGCAATGTACAATACAAAATCAAACAAAAAGTAAAGTATTTCAACACATGCTGCAAACAAATCATCAGCATCAACAGTCGCTAAAGAAATGCAAATTAAAATCTCAAAGCTGAGCCAGCAGGCCTGTGTAGCTTTAGTGCAAGGGGCTGACAACACCAAGCCCAGGCAAGAGAGGAAGAAGGTAGAGCCTCCACATGCCCCAGGAATCTGCTCTGGTGAACTATGCTGGAAGATCCAAAATGTTTAAACATATGCTTTTCATATGACCCAGCACTTTCACTGTATCCATGGAGAATGAAAATATATTTCCATGAAAAGACCATAAGCTGAGGTCTGAAGAAGCTTATGCATAGAAAAAACTCCTGGGAATATGCCAAGTGAGGGTAAAAATGATAAACCACACAGTGGAATATTATTCATCAGCGAAGAGTTATAAGCTCAGAGGACACACAGAGGAGCCTCAGAAGCAATGCTATGTAAAAGACAAAAGATCACAAGCTGAATGGCCCAGTTTATAGGACATGTACACAGACTCCAAGTGGAGGAGGCAAGAGGTGGATCAGCGGGTGTCTGGGTCTTGGGAGGAGCTTGGGACACACTGCCAAGGGCATTTCTTCTGGGTGGCAGAGATATCCAAACCTGTGCAGTGGCACAGCTGTGTGTGTTTCTTAGAACCCTTTGAACGGTAAATCTACAATGGGTGAATTTTTTAGCTTGTAAATTATTCATCAATAATGCTGTTTAAAATGCAGAAGAGAGAATGTTCTTTGGGGAGATCTGAACTTTGCATTATCTAAAATCAACTGATTTGTCTGTCTTCTGGTTCACTGCTATAATAGTATATTCCAAGTGGCCAGGAAATGGCTTTGAATGTCCCTCTAAGACCTCATCTCAGAGCCTAACCCAGCTTCCTTAAAATACGTGACATAAATTCACCAATTTCACCTGCAATCTCTGCTCACCAAACTGATCACATCAGGGAGGTCTTAGCAGGCAGAATGGGTTTTATCACAGAACACTGTGATAAAGCCCTCCAGAACTCCAGTTGATCTTGTTTAAGAGGAATCGTCCTCCACCTGGGGCTACATGTGTGAAGCCTGCCAGTTCCTCTCCGCACAGCACCACCCCTGAATCCTGGCCCATAGAGGGTAAGGACATGGCACTGACCTCAAAACTCTAATGATTTCTCCCTTTAAGGTAGACACGGTGACTTCCAGAGCAGAGCCAGCCCTGCCATTTATCTCCAGAGTGCCGTCAGCGCCATGTGCTGGGCTGGCTGGAGGGGCTCTAGCTGGCCACAGCCTGCAGCATGCAGGGGAAGGGTTGTGTCTCGTGGTGTTCAGAAACTGTCCTGCTCCACAGCAGAGTCTGAACAGCTACGTGGAAGCAAACCATTGTTTCCTCCTGGGAAACAATTTGCTTAACTGTGAAGACCTGCTGTGAGTGCTGCGGTGTGAGGTCAGTGTGTGGCTGTGTGTCCCAGGCTCCCCCAGACTGAATCAAGACCCGGAAGCTGACCATGAGCGCTGCAAGTTCCACTCGACCTTCAGAATCCCATCAGACCAAACTGTCATCACTGACCCTGTGAGAAGTGCTGTCAACCATTTTGATTTGGCCTCTTTGTTAGGTGTACAAATATCTGATCCATGAACAAATGACAAAATCAATGCCAGAAAAAAGCCTTAAGTGAAAAATAAATATGCCTTGGGCTGGAAAGGAGTGTGAAACTCTCCTTTTTTACCCAAGGTGCCCCAACCCCACAGCGCACACTATATACAGGCTGGTTCTAAGGCACATGTGCCAATACTCGGACATGTTTCCATTCTGCCCCCGGTCACGGGTGTCTGGCAGCTGCTTTGAGAGGTATGGTCCAGTGGAAGTGCTTGGGGTCCCCAGCTAACGATGCTGGCCCTCTAGCTTCCACACTGTCTGGACACTTTCTAGGAGAGCCCAGTCTCCAGGGACGGAAGAAGCTCAGGCCCTTGGAGGGGCCCCATTCAACCCACCACAGCTGCTTGGCTTCCAGATAATAGCTAGCAGGCTGGCATGGGGAGGAACCCTCATGAGCCACACTCCCGAGTCCTGCCAAGTCTCTGACCGGAGGAGGGCACAGAAGGGCAGGATGGTTTTCTCCCACCTGCAGGTTCAATGAGGTCCACACAGAGCTGTGTGAGCCTCAGCCACATCCTTTCTTCTGGCCTTAGTGACAGTTGGGGGAGCGCCCCATGCAGCTGGGTTCTAGAGCCTCACCCTGGTGATCACTACTGCATGTGAATGGGTGCTTTGTCTACTTATTTTCTAAGAGAAGATAAGGGAAATCTATGACTGCTTCTCTAGGAGTCACTGGAAAGCAGCAAGGAGCAGCTGGGCCACTGCTGTCCATCGGCTGAATGCCAGATCCATAAGATGAGTGGTCATGGACAGCACTCAGGGCTCCACCACCACAGCTCCTGGCCGTCTCCCCACAACTAGTCTCAAAGCCAGGGTGAACAGGCAGCAAAGGAGTGCGAAGCCCTTGGCATAAGCAGGCTCTCGGTGTTGGTGCTGCTGTGGTTGTGTCCTGATGGACAGGGAGTGGGCCCGGATGAGGGCGGAAGTGGCCAGGATCACCTTGGAAAAGACAACAGGAAGTGAGTTGTTGGAATCTTCTTTTGCCTCCTTTCATGCAGCACAGACAGAGGGAGACAATGGAGTCTGTCCCTGGGGCAGGAGACAGGAGTGTGGAGTCAGACCTCTCAGAATCCTGTGTTAATGAACAGCCGGGAAAGCAGAGGGTGCCACATGGGTCTGGGGAAGATCTTTCCAAGACCCTTCTTTGCAAATCCCACTTCTTGTTCATTAAAGCCTAAACTGTGACTCACAGTAATATTGCTGCTTCTTACACATCCAGTGCGCAACCTGGAGGGATTTCCTGGCATTTGACACTTCGTACCCTCACTTCTCTTCCCCTACACGGGAAGGAGATGACGGGGCTCTTTAGGACCAAGGAAGAGCCATGCTGAGGCGCGCAGGTCCTTCACAGGACAGCAGGTGACATGGAGATCTCGGCAGCGAAGGTATCAGAATAAAGCTCAGTGAATGCACCTTACTACGATGCTAACAGGTATGAGTGAATGCAGTGCCCTAAGGGTCAAGGGTGAGAAATAAGGTTCATTTTAAATATTGTTTGAGAAATATAATGGTGATAGTAAAGTACACAGAAATGAGATAAGTGGTAATAGAAATAGCACAGTAAATAAAAATGTTTAAAACGTTGAAAGCTAAAATTAATAATTTCTAGCCTCCAGTCAAAGGTGGCAGACATGGAAATGAGCAGTAAGATTCCATGCATAATGCCAGACAAATTAGGCCATTAAACAGGACCCCAAATAATGCCGGTTTTGTACAAAACAGACAAGCACATTAAAATTGTTGTAACTGTCCTCCCATGCTAAAGAAAAAGCAAAACAGAGCCGTGGAATATGCAGGACAAACTGAATTTTTATGGATGAAAAATAAAATGTGGCAGATGAAAGCAACACACTGGATATCATCACTGCAGGACACAAGCCCACAAAGAAGGGTTAGAAAACTGGAGGCTAAGCAATAGAAACTTTGCAAATAAAGCAGGGAGAAAGAATGGCTTAAAAACTGTCAGAAAACCAAATAGACCCAGGGCAACATCACAAGGCCACAGATCTATGCAATTTGAGTCCCCATGGGAGGGTTGCAGCAAAAAAAAAAAAAAATGTAGCAGAAAAAAAGTTTCAAATTGGCTAAAAATTAAGTATTCAGACCCAAGATGCTCTCTAGGTAACAAGTATCAAGAACATCTAAAATGTGTCAATCAAATGACTCAAAACCAGGAACAGAGAGTTATTTATTCTCTCTCAGAAGCAGAGAAGACGGGGTGCTTTCCTTTTGGGGAAACATAGACAAGGACGGAAGCAGATTTCACGACTGAAAGAATATGGGAAGCAGCTGAGAGAACACAGGCACCCTCTTCTTGGGGCCGGGGCAGCAGAGGGCTCTGGGGCCTGGACTCTGTCCGCGCAGCTCCCTTTCAAACACAGGGTTGCATAAGAATAGCAATATTGGTGATCCTCATGACAAATTATATTTTACATTTAACATATATATAAAAAGGATGAATGAAAAACTAGCTCAAACACCAGGAGGGAGAGATAAAGGAATGTTCACCCTCCCTACTACAGGTTTTCTTCCATGGATTTGCTCAACCTCAGTCAAAAACATTTAGAAAAAATTATCCATGTGTACCAAACATATACAGACTTTTTGGTCATGATTCCCTAAACAGTGCAGTGTAATGTGTAACCACGTGGCATTTTATACTGTGTGAAGTACTGTAAGTTGTTGGGAGACGATTTTAAAATGCAGGAGCATGTGTGTGGGTTGGTTCTATGGAAATACTATGACATTTTATATAAGAGGCTTGAAAAATCTGCATATTTTGTTTCCCTTAGGGTTCCAGGAAGCATTGACCTTGGGTTCCCGGGGGACCATGTGATGTACTTTCTGATGTACAAAGTGGAATGATAGTCTTGGAACACAGGTTGTGACAAACCAAAGATGCATAAGCACTAAGATGCCCAACAGTGTGTTATAGCTAGTGAGATGACAAAAGAAATGTAATCATAAAAATATTAAAGTAATTCCACAGAATACATGAGAAAAGGAGAACAGGAGGGATGGGAGAAATACTTGTCACAAGACAGTACATGCCGCTGTAATAATCACACTAAAAGAAGAGCAGGGAGCATTTTCCAGCCAAGGTGCAGACTGTCAGATTGAGTCTAAAAACAAAAGCCAACCATTTACCATCTAAAACAGACATTTTCTCATAAAGACAAAAATAAGCTAAAAATAAAATAATTTACCAGTAATCAATGTTTTTCAAATGCTGAGAAATAGTTTACTGAACGTGTCACAGAGTTTTAAATCATTTGTCCTTTAAAAGACACACAAGGCATTTCTGCTCTGGGCTGTTGGAAGGAATAATCTAAACATCTGGGATGACGGCCTTCAGGACCTAAGCTCTTGCTGATGCTGGTGACAGCTTGGGTGGATGTCTGGAGTCATGCGGAGTGGCGAAAATCAGCCCCAAAACCTCCGTGCACTGAGATCCTACCTATAGACATTATTGGAAGGACACACTCAGTTGGGCTTTGTGAGTGCTCAGGGTGGGACGGGGTCGCCGTGCTGGCGGTGCGGAAGATGTGTTTCCAGCAGGGTGATGCAAGGGCCTTGTGGCACAGGTGCATACAACACAGTTTCATGAACTCTTAGAATCACAGATTTTGAAGACAAGCAGTATTCAAAGAGTGGCGTATTTCAGTGCATTAAACAGAATTTGAAATGAAAAGGGAAGAAGCACCATGAAAGTGGGCAGTGAAGGAACTGAGGAATATCACCCGACAGCTCATCGTAAGGATCTTGGTTAATACTTCTGCAGTTCTTACACATATGAATGGAAACATCTCAATTTGATTTTTGCTAATGTTTGATTTTTTTTCTCAGCAATGTCCAGCAATTTAATAACTGTCAATTTTCAACTGACAATCTATAGAGCACCATCACAGGTCACCATAATTTGTTTTTCAAGTAAATTTTCTACTTTTTGTCTAAAACACTGGTTCAGAGGAGAAACAAAATTTTACATTTTCTCCTGATTTTTCTCACACTTTTCCTCTTAGTTCTTTTCCTAGGAATAAGTCAAAAATGTTCTTTCCCAGTGTTTTCCCCTCCTTGGCATAACATAGCAGGTACCTTTGGGCCCTCGAGATGCTTACGAATGATCTGGATGAACTGAGAATCAAAGTCACTTGTTAAGGGAAAGACAAATGGAGTAGTGAAGTCAGACTATAAGAAAGTAAAGCAAACATAATGTCTCTGTGAAATCTGTGGCCTCAAAGATATATTTGAGCTTAGTGGGCTTGAAGTGGAAATATTACAAAGGAAAACAACTTTGAACTACAGTTTCTGTATCATAAAAGCATTAAATTTCCAGAGCTTTTTATTCTACTAAGAAACTTAATATACAAAAAAAAAAGAAGAAGAAAAAGAAGATCAAGCATGTCTTTTATCTGAGTTATAAAGCAAACAACAATAGGAAAATCATGACTCTGAGTTTAAACTTCTGATAATGGAGCAGCTCTGCTTTCTCGTAAGACTGGGAATTAATGTTCCCAACCTTAATAAGTCAAAGCTGTTTGCAAAACTGAGTTTTGATGTTGACATTTCAAAAACACCCTACTTCTCAGTACTGAGCATTTATTTTTCATGAAGCTATGCTATATGAAGTTGAAATACATCACTATCTCTCATAGTGCATATTGTTTTCAATTGCATAAAACTTACAAATGCAAAATTTATTTGTTTGCTATTTTTTGAAAGACAAAGTTTAAAACTTAAGTGAGTTTCATAAAATCTACAATTAGGTTATTGAAAGAAAAAATTATGTAATGATTATATAAGATCAGACAAATATTTTTCAAAGTTTTTATTACAGAATGATGTAACTGATAACTGATATCATCGATAACCTGAAATATTTGCCAGAAAATCTGCCCATTTTATAAAACATAATTGTTCTGACTTTTTGGTGGCCTGGAGACATGGATAGAATTATAAATCTGTAGAAAGTTTCTGCTGTAATTCACCAACATTTGTTACATAAACAGTTGTACTTGTCAGTTTTCCTGCAACTGGGACAAAGTGCCTGACGTTACAACCTAAAGGGGGAGAGGTATGGAGTCGGGAGATCTCAGGCCTCAGTCAGTCTTCACCATAGCAAGAGCGTCATGGAGCACAGTACAGGAAGCACAGTGGTCTTCTCATGGTGGCCAGAAACAGAGCCCAGAGGAAGAGTCCTAGGGAGGAAGGGGCCAGCTAGGTCGCTGGTGTCACACCCTGGGACCCACTTTCTCCAACTAGGCTCCACCTCCCTCCCATTGGACACATTCACCTCTAACCCTCCCTGTTCACTCTCAGATCCCGCCCTCTCCGGAAGTCTTCTACACTGATCAAGTTGTCCATCAGCATTGATGGGCATAACCCCGCTTCTTCTAGACAAGGAATCTTTGAAGGGGCCTGTGCCGGTTCTCTAGCACCCACTCAAGCCCCTGGCAGCACCCCAGTTAAGAACCCTGGGCTGTGGAGACTGAGGGAGGAGAGGGGTGGAACTGCTATGCTGGGTGTGGCCTTATGTAGGTTTGTGGGCTTGAGCAGTGCTGCCCCGCACACAGAGTACGTGCTGACCTACCGCCAGCAGTCACTGGTCGGAAGGGCCCTGCAGGGGCTCTGAGGAGGCAGTGAGTCAGTCTTGTGGCAGCAGGTGCAGGTACAGAATTCTTCAGCATTTTTTACCAGAGTCTCAGTTGGTTATTCTACGGCATTGACCAACACACAGTATCTCCAGGGCAGCACAAGGATGCCGAAGCTGAAGTCCTTATATGCAGTAGTTCAACATTTCCATACATACTTCTGGCTACACACACTGTTATCGTTAGGATATTTACCATACCTAATACAGTGGAGCAGACACACGGACGGTTGATGGTGGTTCATCTTAACATATGTGGAAAGGACTTGTGGTGGTTGATGATGGTGGGTGGCTAAATCCTAAATGTAAGGCCTTATTTATGTTGGGGGAAGTGAAGATGCAGGGAGACTGTAAATATTTGCTCCGTGGGATTGCAACATGATCACAGGCCTCTGTTATATCACCTCCCGGATGAGAAGCAAGAAACTCAGGAATATTTTACAGATCACTTGTAATAATTTCAAGGGCAGCTTGAAGCTGAGGGCTTTGCCATCCCAGGAGTCACCCCTGCAGAGCTGAGTCCCCTCAGTGAGAGGAGTGTTTCAATTCAGCAGACCCACTTTCTTACTGTAGAGATGAGTACATGCTGGGAGATCGAGTGGTTCTAGTGAGACTTGTGTGTTTTCTCGGCAGAACAGGGATGACTAAGCCTTTGACACCTTAACCTGGTCTCCCGGGGAACTTCCTGGTGTTGTGGGGAAGTGGAGCCAGCAAGTATGTGCCCCAAAGGTGAGGAGCTATGACTTTCAAGGTGAGCCCTTACCTCTGTCCCCGGATGGTCTGTTTTTGAAGTTGTTTCTGTTTCTGGTCTTATGCACGATGACCCTACCTACATCCCCAGGAGCGTAAGGTACCTGGTGCCAAGCTATACAAGTCTATACAGAGGACACAGCACCTCAGGCGCCTGGGGAGTGGTGGCTCTGGCTTCTGTGTGGAGCAGGCAGAAGCCTCACATCCCTCCCTGTGCGGACTGGACGTCTGCTTCCTCTCCCTCGGTGTCCCCTCTCCTGTTTCTATTGTCCTGAGGGTTGTTTACAATGAGTGGAAGCAAAGTGTCCCTGCTCTGTCCTCTGACACTACAGGACCAGATGTGGTCTTGGCACCTCCTGCGCTGGAGGCCCAGCTGCTCTGGGTCTGTTCCGCGTCAACAGCACGTGTCACTGGGGAGCAGTTCTGCATGCTCTCCCTACCAGACAGAGTCATGAAAGGCAAAAGTAGGAGAGTTTAAAACAGACTGTGTTCTGATAGTTAAAAGAAAAATTCATTTCATAGTGTTGCCCTGTTTTAAAAATAATACATTTTATAGTGGTAAAAGGAAATCTATGGATAACCATAAAAAGATACAAAAATAATGCATTTCCTAACATTTCCCTTTAACCACTAATAATATCTACTTTGTGTCATTTCTTCCATGTTAAATGCCAGCCTGTGCAGGTCCCGAGACAGAACAGCACAGACTTTGCTCTCCCTGTCTGGCCAGGTGGCACCAGGGTGCTCTGTCTGACTCCCCTTTGTCTCCCTCCCCTTCCCTTTTGTCATGGACACAGTGAAATATTTTGCAACCTGTCTTAAGGACTGGCACTGTCTCCGGGCCATGTCCCTGGCACGGACGCCCTCTGCTCTGGATGTCAGGCATGTACGGCTGCTCGGACTGCTCCGCGGTGCCCCTCTGCCCAGGCCTCCGTCCCAGGCCCAGGTTGGCAGGAGAGAGGCAGCGAGTGTGAGGCAGGCTGCAAGAAGCACGTTCCCTTCCCATAACCTGCGGGTTTCCCTGAGAAGAGTGTATCTGGAGCGTACCACATGCTCTTTCTGTTTCTCTGTTTGAGTCTGTGAGTGCTAGTCTGTTCCTTAAAACCTACAACTATTCATTTGAATTTATTTTCCAATATTTTTGTTTTGAAAATTTTCAAACAAGATAGAAGTTTTTTTTAGAATAGAAACAATATAGGCACACTTTTCACTCCGTGTTGATATTTTCCAACATTTGGATTTTCTTTTTCATCCTTTGTCATTAAAGTGGTAGAACATGATATTCTACTCTTAAAGTCCCTACAATACCCTCTGTTAGGAAGGACATGTCATAAGAAACCACAGTACCATTCACCGTATCTAAAAGATTAATGAACTAAATAATGTTACACACTCAAATATTCTCTGTCATGTTAAAACTGCCTTTTCTTACCAATTACACCTGAAACCCAGCACCACACATTACATTTGCTTACTATGCATTTTTCTTTTCTTTTATCGACAAGTTGAAAAATCGTTATGGGGAAAACCCTGCACAAACTCACTGGACCCTGCTCCTAGGCAGTCTGAGCCCTGTTCGGAGGTCACCCTCCACGCGGTGCCCATACCAGTCCCCACCAGCTTTGCTGTGTGTGACACCTCTGGGTGGGTTGTGCGAACAGTGACTGACATGGTTCCCTAGGACCGAGGACCACTGTGGTGGAGAATGCAACCTTTCACGGGCCTGCGCTGTCTGATGGGGATGGACATGGGTAAATGTGTGAAGTCTGTCCCCGAGCTGTGTCTGTGGCCTTTGCTGTCCCCCTCGGTCCGTATCTGGTCACCTATACATTCACACAGGCCTCGCTTTTAGAAGTATTTTGTCCAGGACCAAGTATAGGTTTAACTTGGCCAACTGCCCACTGGAGGTGGGTGTGTTTTCTTCTCTTTCTTCTCTTATGCTTCTTCAGAATCCACAGGAGCTCAGGCCCCTGAGGGCCCCAGCCTGGCCTTGTCATGGGCATAGGTGCCCAGGTCTGGCTGTCTCACGCAGGGTGCTGCTCGAAGCTCCGTGACAATCCAGCAGCCTGTAGAACCAGTGGCCATGGCAGCTTGGTGGCCTAAGCCTGCCGTAGGAAATACATTTTTCAGACCTGTGGCCTGGGCCAGTGGCAGTAGCCAGACATCAGCCTCCTAGCGAATCCAGAAGGACCCACTGCTCTCTCTGTTCTGAGCAGAAGCTTCTCCCTCTCTGAGTAAAGGCAGATGCCCCAGGAGGCTTTGCCCATGCGTGGCGCACATGTGTGCTCACGACATCTGGCCATTCTTGCTTCTTGCCATGTCTGGTTAAAGATCCTTCTACCAGGCATCAGGGTCTGCTCAGTCAGGTTCACATGGCGCCACGTTTGCTGCTGTGTGGGGGCCAGGATGGAGCACGGGTGACAGGGGTGATACAAGCTTGTCTCAACACAGACAGAACTCTTCAAGCATTACAACCTTGTATATTCATGAATTTTATAGGCAAAGAGAAGGTAAAGGAGACATGACCTTCTGCTCTGCACAGCATGACTGCAGAGAGAAAATATTGCTTTGAATAATGAATTTCTTCTCTCCCCGTCTGGTAGGTATTTAATTCCATGAACTGACTCTCTTCACTGTGTCAAGGGCCTGTGTCCGAAGGGGAAGGAAGCCGACCAGAGCAACACATGCACAACTTTCGTTTACTCTGTACAACATGTAGTTTCCTGCCATGCCCATGTACATGGTTTTTCCCCACAGCCCTTTTTTTGCACTGGTGATGGGGTTTCATTAATTAAAGATAAGTCAGCTGGTTGTGCCCCACTGGTTGCCAACCAGTAGCTTTTCGCTGTGTCGTTTTGCTCACTGTGCAGATGTTCAAGTGGTTAAAGTTATAATCAGATTGGCCAATAAAACAGAAGCATTGCTGAGAGCTCCGTGAGTAGATGCGATGCTGTGTCCTGATTGCGAACAGCCGAGGTGTCTGACAGTGTCCTGCGGGCTGTGCACTCTGTGCGGAGTCTGCCTGCGTGGCACCTCAGTGCCCTCTCCACATGGCATGGAGCAGGGCTGCCCTGGGTGTCAGCCCCGGCTCCCTGTGTGTGTGGTTCTCCCAGGAGAGGACAGGAAGGGCGTGTGCTGCCCTCCAGGCTGTGTCTGGTCGGGCGTGGCGGCAGTGGTGCCCTGTGCCCTCTGCCCTCCATTGCCTTTGTGGCACAGATTCTGGCATGGGCTTCACTGGTCTTCATGAGGCCCAGAGAGTGGCTGGGAGTGACTCCAGACTGGCTTTTCCCTTGCAAGAAAATACAGAGGAACATTGCAGGATTTTAGCAAATGCTTGATGAATAAACAAATGCTTGAGTGAATATACTGATTATTTGTTCAAAGGGAATTTCATAAAAATTTTTATTTCCTTGGTAATTATTATGTAAGGGTTCAGTTTATGCTGTCAGCAATAATATAGTGTCATGCTGTGGTGGGAAGTTTCTGATGAATATTACTCATTATTAAGCTTAGAGTTCAGATCTTTCTGCACATAAGCTTGATTTTGGGACTCACTTAAGAAATAATCACTCAGGCAATGAAATGGATCCATAGAGTGATTGTCAGCTGAACTTTACTCCTTGACCTGCTGTTTGCACAGTGGATCTGGCTCAACTCTGGCCTCTGTCCTCCCCGATAGCCCCTCTCCAAACCCCTGACCACCCCTGTTGCAGAAGCGGCTGCCAGGGTGCAGCAGAGGTGCTCACCCCTGAGGGGACACTGCAGGGCGGCCTGGTCATGCAGACTGGGGCGCAGGCTGGGCTGTGACAGTCCCCACTACCGCCTGCCCACCCTGGCTCAGCTGCGGGCTGGCGTCTCAGGGTGCCTGAGACGGCGTGGGACAGAGGAGAACATCTTCGTCCCCAGCTGTCAATCATCCTGCCACGGTGAACGCAGTGCAGATGGTGCCCGGCTTGGGACAGCGCCAGCCTTTCCCTCCAGACTCGATGCCCTGTTGGCTTTGACGCTGTGCTGTGTGCTTGTGCTTTTCCTCGGGGACCACAATTTTCCCACCTTTGACAGTTTCCCCATATGTTTTGTTTCACTTGTTTTGTTTTGTAGCACAATTCTGTTTTGCATTGCTCGAGGCGAATGAGAAAATCCTCCTCTGCCTTGGTGCCTCCTCTCCCCCCTGCTCTGGAGGAAGCCGAGGAAAAGCCCCTGGGGAGAGCAGAAGCCTGCCAGGGATGCCAGGTGTCTGACAGTTGAAAAATGAGCCAACTTTGATGAATCCTGTAACTTGTATTTGCTTAGAATTTAAAAAGAATTTACATTTTGAAAACTTGATGGTAAACAATTTTGACTTGGGCTTTACAGACAACTTTCCGAAGTGAGTGGAGAGGACGCTGACGCTCCCTTTGTGCCTTACCTGGGCTCCGGGTCTGTCCCACGAGATGCCGTGCCCAGCACTTCCGGCCGCACTGGGCTTTCAGAGGAACAAAAATCAAAGAAGGAAAATTCCTTGGTCGCTGGGAACACACGAGTTAAGGAAGCAGGTGTGCTTATAAGCTGTGGAGAAACCTCAGTCCAGTCAAAGCCACGTGAAGCAAAGCGGCAGAGTGGGGAGACCGCTCCGGAGCCCATGCGGGGACCCATAGCGGAGCTCTTCCTTCAGGCTGCCTCTCTGCTCTGTGCGGTCGCAGAACGCAGCGCTGCCTCTCTTTCCTTGACACTCTCATCCGTCATAGTACTGCAGGTGAAATATGGGTGCTTTTATGCTCAACATGCTGGTTCACACACAGAGCACCCCCTCTTAGCCTGCTAGATGCCTCCTAAGATGAATGTACTGTCTTCCATAGGCCGAGTCAGATGGACTGAATATCAAGTGTCTGGCAAACAGTGAGAGCATCTGGACATTAGATGCAGTATTTAGACAAATCAAGAAAGAAACAAAAAAACAGCCTTCTGAATTTAAAGCCACGTTGTATGAGTACAGTTCTAGTGTGCTGGGGACAAAAATCACAATAAATTGAAACGGATTTTTTTCTTTACAGAAAAGAACAGGTGAGCCATCTTAAGTGCTGGTGAGACCTGCCAGGGTAGGATGGGGCACTTTATTCCCGGAGTGTGACTCTTGCACACAAGGCAGAGGCTGAGGGCCCTGGGATGCCCTGGCCACAGGCAGAGGAAGCTGTGGTTGGGGGTGACAGGGATGCAGGATCCAGAGCGGCGCCGGGCGGCAGGGCTGGGAGAAGCCACAAAGGTTTGGTGGGGGCCCAGCA
>PVIC010013295.1:0-38319 GCA_004025085.1 Thryonomys swinderianus
AATAACCCTCATCATGAAATGCAATGAGTCCCTAAGTATTTACCTTGTATGGTTTTCTCTACTTGTACTTAGTTTGTTAGTACTTGAATATCTACTCTTCTTAAAGCTACTCCTAGGAAATCAATATATTACAATTTTTTTCTACCTCTTTCATCCTTATTTTTCATAAGCCTAACTTTCTTCTAATGCCATCTAATTACAGCCCCAATCTCTAACTCTCTTCTGCTCTGCATTAGAAATGTCTTGCAGTTTTATGGGTCGAGATGCTACTCCTCTGAACACATTGGCCAAACACTGCACACTTCTCTAGGCAACTTCTCTGTGGAACTGCGCAATTTTCTGACTTCAAAATGGATTTCACCCTGGGAGATCAGACTCAGCATGCCCCAAACCAAACTTCTACACCAACCACCAAGCTTCCTCTTTTCCTTCCTTTGCCCCGTATCTCATTAAGGGCATCACTGCCTTCAGAGTCAACTGAGCTGAAAACCTCAAGAGTCACTTTCACTTCACCTTCTCTTTCATTCTCTACTAGTGACAGCTCAAAACGACCTGCAGATTTTTACCTTCAATATCCCTTCTACTTTTGAGCCAACATTTTATACCTCTTGTTTTGAGTTTCTCTTATTCCAAGCTTCAAAGACAAACAAGTTCAATATCGAGAGATAACCCTGATAGTTCTTCTCCCTTTTCTATCTGTGGTTGTCTTCCTATTAAATAAGTTAAATATACATTCCTTGGCAAAGCATTCAAAAGTTATAATCTTCTAATTTTCCTTCTTTTACAATGATTTCCCATCATTTCTTCAGGGTAATATTGGGATCCAAACCATCCTTTAAGAACACCTCAGTAGGAGCCTCCTTGTGATTTATTTTGTACCAATTCTCACAAAGCAAATTCACTTGGACCATATTGTATGGCACAGCACTTTATTTATACAATGTCACATTCAAATGTGTGGCAATTAAAGTTTTTCTGGGAAGTTTACATAGTAAATTTAGGGATCACTTCATCATCTCAGAATAATTTCAAAATTTATCTCAATAAGCAAAATTTTCCACAGACTTAATGTATGATGGTATTAGCCACTATCCAATCCTACTAGAACCCAAGATTCTAGAGCAACTTTAATGAGGAAAGGAAATATATTAGGGTAATAACTCAAATAAGTGATATTCCCTGTTTCAAGACCCTAGGAAGATAATATGTTTAAAACCAACGAATACACAAATAATTGGCATTCAAAACCCAAATTCTATGGAAAAAAACAGCTGTTTTATTTACAGAGATAGTGAACTTCAAGCCAACACTGATCAAAACAGCCAAAGAAGGTCACTACATTTGTTAAGAAAAAACTCCAACAAGAAATAACAAACCTACATATATATGCACAAAATACTAGTAAACCTAACTTTATAAAACAAGTTATTAATGGACATGATAAAAATCAAATAAGCACTAACAAAATCGTAATAGAGGTTCTCAATACCTGACTGTCACAAATAGATCAACTAGTTAAAAAGTCAACAAAGAATTATCAGAACTGAACCAAACCTGTGAACAAATGGTGTTAGTGGATGTCTACACAGTGCTCCACCCCACATCAGACTACACATTCTTCACAGCTGTGTATGGGACATTCTTCCAAATAGACCATGCACTGGCTCATAACATCCTTAAGTAAATGCAGAGGAACTGAAATTACCCCAATTCATGTAATCAAACCATAATGCAATGAAATTGGGAGATCCAAGTTTTACCCCAGAGGGACTGTTTTTCAGGGGACTGAAGAATTCAAATTAAAATTTACTCTTCTCATTGTAATGTAATCTAAGCATCTTTGATTGACATTCTCTACATTATGATCACAGTGCAATTATAGAAAATGAATTATATTTCAAGCTTGACAAATGTACTAATGTAAAATGCAGGAAAAGGCTATTTGGTATCATCAGTTTTTAAATGCTTTTAGAACTGTTTCAGTAATGTAATTTCAAATAAATGACAAAGACAGCAAATCAAAAATGCAGGCAGGTACTCAACTTTCTTTGCTCTTTAGTATTATTTTATAATTTCCTGAGAAATACACATGTTCAGAACATTTAGTATCTAATAGATGGAAAATTATTTTCTTCTATTTTCTATCACCTGGCTAAAACTCTCATGAAAACCACACTCGAGAACCTCATATTAATAAATTACGGTTTTAAACATACTGATTAGCAATTATTTCCTTATCCTCACCTCAGCAATTCTAACAAGAGCATAATAATGTTCCTAGGGCCGGAGATTTAGCTCAGTGGTTCCAGCGCCTGCCTCGCAAGCACAAAGTCCTGAGTTTGATCCCCCGTAACCACATACAATACTGGGCGTGGTGACTCACGCCCACCAGCCATCAATACCACATAGCACAGTGTTGGGCGTGGTGGCTCACGCCTGTAATCCCAGCACTCGGGAGGCAGAGGCAGGAGGACTGCTGAGTTCAAGGCTTGCTTGGGTTACATAGTGAGCTCAAGGCCAGCCTGAACTACAAAGCGAGACCCTGTCTCAAAAAAAAAATAAATAAATAATAATAATAATAATGTTCCTAAAAAGACAATGCCCAGCAGAATCAAGACAGAAAACAGAACAGTGGCCAGGAAAACAAGGTGGATGTTCACTCTTCTACTCCCACTGCTTTGTTTAGAATTGTACTACAGCCCTTTCCATATTGTTTTTTTGTGCTCACCTCTGACAGTGTTCTCCAAGTTGCTGCACCAAGGGTAGGGCAGGACTATTGTCTGGCTTGCTTTGTACCATAGTGACACTGAGTAGGAACACTGTAGATATTCAATACATACTTACTGCTTAAGAAACTCTGTTTCGCCGGACGTGGTGGCTCACGCCTGTAATCCCAGTACTCGGGAGGCAGAGGCAGGAGGATTGCTGAGTTCGAGGCTTGCCTGGGCTACATAGTGAGCTCAGAGCCAGCCCGAACTACAAAGCAAGACCCTGTCTCAAAAAAAAAAAAAAAAAAAAAAAAAAGAAACTCTGTTTCTCCAGTAACTTTGGAACAAAATTCACAGTTCTAGTTGGGTATATTTGAACCTAAATGTATATTCACTAGTAGGAGTTCGATCACTTTGCAAAAGCATTCACTGATGGACAGCTTAGCTTTTGGGCAGCTGTTGACTTAGACCAGCAAACTGAATCAAAGCCAGAAAATCTGCCTAAATAAGATACTTTGCATTATGTTTTTTATTTTTTTCTTAGCTCGTACACATACTAACTTTGTGGTACTAATGTTACAAAATAATCTACATTTTACAAAGAACACAACTGAGAAGCTACTCTGTGTTACTGTCAGTGACCTTGGAGAAAAAGTCTGCCCTCTGAAAAAGAACAATTGGTTCAAACAAAAACCTCAGTCCATCATTTTAAATTTATATGACAAGACACTACACATTTAACAGACATTTGTTTTATAGTCCAAAAGTGTTTCATTGTCCCTTATAAATTATTTTACTTCATTGTTATATTTTGAGATTTGGTCTTCCAAAGAGGTTTCATAAAAAATAAGAAAAATGTTAACTTCACACTTAACCCTGCTTTTTCCTTAACAGCCAGTTAGACCTGAAAATTGCTATTTTTCATTATTCATAAGCTAAACTCACGCTACTGCAGTTATTTAAAAAATACAGTTAGGTCATGTGTCAAGGGGTTAACTTTGGGACTAATAATAAAGTTCCTGATGTAATCATCCAAACATTGATATTATGAACCACTTCCCTCACCATGGAGAAATAAGATAAACATGTGGGGATGCTTCTGCATTACATTCTTCAATAAAGTAGATGGCTAATTAGTACCATCAGGGCCTATTTCTATGTGATAGAAAAATAAGCATACTGTATCCTTTATAACAATTTGTTACCATTTTCCACAAAGCCCACAGATACATTCACCATTTTCATCTCTGATAAATAACAAAGATAAATAGAGAAACCTGTAGTAATGTATCTTTGCCAACACCAGACCCACATCCCACTAAGTAGAGACTTTGAGTAATAGATTTCCCCATGAGTATGGTTTCTCAGCTGTAGAAGCTAAACCTAAACCCACAAAAGGGTTAATAAAATAATTCATGATAATTCATGGTAGCTATCAAACAACCATTTTACCATAACTCATGCTGAAATAACTAAGGGGATAAAGCTTACCCTAAGGACCAGTTATACACCAAAATGAGGCACACATTTTTACTGTTTCAGTAATGACTTACAACCATAGCTCACCACTTCCTTTTATTCATCTTTATCTGAAGTTCTAACTCAATCACGAATATACAAAGTTTGACCATCCAAAGAATGGGTGTGCACACAGAGTTAACAGCTCCCCTGTAAAATCCAACTGTTGCTGCCCTTAGATATTTGGAGCAAACCTTCACCCCCTCCTCTTACCCCAACTAATGAGATAGTCACTGAGAATGATCTCCAGATACACACTCCGTAAAACAAGTACAGCTTATATTGTGCCTGCCAGATACATGCATTTTTTTTTCAACAACATACTCCTCATTCTTAAGTAGCCAATTCTAAACCCAAAACCTGACCCAAAGCAGCAAGTTATAATGTTCTGACACTATGACATCACTCTGTCTGGAGCACTTTAATATAAAAATTTGAATAAATTGGCAGAAGTTTAAACAGGTCACACAAAGTAAGGATATATAGTATCTGGCAGAAACATTCTGTCTCTGTACTCAGTGCCAGTGACTACAGAAGGATGCACGAATCACCCACCTATTTTATCTACACTTTCCCTAAGGATAAGTGAAAATAAAGAAATCTTGTTACCTTTCTGTATTGCCAATACTATGAGCAGTGGCTTTTTTGTAGCCTATGTTTGCACATAGTAACAAATCAAAGCAAAGGTGAATACTGCGTATGTTTTGGCACATCCCTACAATGGAGTGTCCCTGAAGCTTCCATTTCTGCAGTTATAAAGATATCCAAAGTCCCAGCTCAACTAAATTTATAACAACCCTCAAATATCTATGAAATAAAGCCAGAAATGTTACCAATAAATATAGGAAAATGCTACTCCTTCAAAAGCAAAAACTACTCATGTTTGCAAAGCAGCAAGGTACATGTTAATCATACTTATTTCCTAATCCTACTTAGTACTGATGACTAGTTTTACAGGAGGTCCCTAGTATTTGGGTTACCCTTTTAACTGGACTTCTCTGAGAACTGATATTCAGTTTGATTTCACCTGGTGAAATTACAGTTCATTTGAAAAGCAACAAGCAGAAACCACAGAAGTTTCTGATACACTCAGCTCCCCCACCCCCAACATAAATTTTCCTTTCACAATAAACAATGCGCAATTGACAAGGCTTCCTGTTTCAAAATGGAATAGTAGATAAAAGGAACTGTACCTATAACATTAACAAAAAAGTTTCTTAATAAACATGAATTGTCACTGATGAAAATGGAAACTCTCAAATGCTGCTTGCTCTGTGGAGGGTTAATTTGGTGCTTTCCTCAATAAATACAGCTTTACATAAAGGTTCTACCAGAGACTCCTCTCACATTATTTTTTTGTATCACTCCCTGTTGTTATCTGAAAGCAACACAGCCTCCCATAAGACTGAACAAACACTTCTAAACCATACAAAGGACATACACCCACAAAAAGCAGCCAATGGTAAAAACTTTGCATATCTGAGTCATATAGAGGAACTCTGAACCTTAAGAGCAGGACAAAAGGTAACAAAAACAAGTATCTGCTCTGAAGTCAACTTTTCAAAGCACAGAGTGGAAGCAAGAAAAATGGTAATACACATCAGAAGATTGTTACCATAACAATAATTATGAATTAAGAATATGAATAAATAAATCTAGAGAAACCACAGCCAGGTGAATAGGGTTGTGCATGAGCGCAATCAGACAGAACTCACCACTTTGTCCATAAGTTTCCAAGTTTTCTCCACGGTTCTGCGATCAGCTGCAGCTTGTTTGGGGGGGCCAACTGCATCTTGAATAGCATCAATTATACCCAAAATTCGACCTTTTCTGGGATTTCCTCCTCGACCACCAGGGTTTCTGCCATTCACAGAATTTGCCATCTGGATTTTTAGAGCTTTGAAAGGTTGAAACAAAAGAAAAGTTAGTTGGATAAGAAAATATCAGTCCAACAGAAAACTGAACAAGCTGTCTCCATCACAAAACCAAGAGTCCCAGAATGAACTTTTCAAGAATTGTGCAGTTACATTCTCCAATTTTACACAAAATAAGATTAAGAGCAACGCGCATAGATCTACGTTAAAAGATTCATCCATCGCACGTTTCAAACAGTTAAAAGCTTAATTCAGAACCAACTCATAACAAATAGCTTCTCCTCCACTAGCTAAGAACACAATATTCTCCCTCTGGCTCCCTAACCTAAACCCTAGAATACATCTGGGAGCCTCACTCAGAAACCTCCTTTTCACTCCAGATTTCGCCAAGTTACTATACAAATGAAAAGTGTTCCCCACAGCATAAGAGACGCGTTTGTTGTGCGAAACCGCGTGGGTCTTGGATTTCCCCTGTAAAAAACACCAAGAACGCACACACAAGCACAAGCTCTTTTTTTTTTTTTTTTTTTTGAGACAGGGTCTCACTTTGTATGTAGTTCAGGCTGGCCCTGAGCTCACTGTGTAGCCCAGGCAAGCCTCAAACTCAGCACTCCTCCTGTCTCTGCCTCCCGAGTGCTGGGATTACAGGCATGAGCCACCACGCACACGGCTCTTTAAACCAACGCGGTGAGTCCTTCCTCCCAGGAGCTGCGTAAACCCACAAGCAAACAGCCCGCTCTTGAGGAGAGGCTGGAGCCTACGCGAGCCGCACGGAAAGCAGAGTTCACTTTTTTCGCGCTCCTCGCCTCTAGGCGCAGCCACGGGTACGCGGGAAGACCCGAAGCTTTGTTTCGGAATGTCCCTGACCCTCTCGGCTCTGGACTACACAGGGAGGACGGACCCACGGACTGGAGGACAGCGGGTCTCGGCGTCCCAGTCCCGGCCCCGCCCGCCTTGGGCCAGCACCGGCAGCGTACGCAGCCCCAGCCCCGCTGCCTCCTTTCCTTCTCCTCCGCCCCGCGCCCCGCTCCCCGCTCCCCGCTCCCCGCGCCCGCCCGCCTGGTTCTGTCTTCACACCCTCGCTTCAGCCGGGACGCTGCGGGTGAGGTGGGCTGCGCCCTCGCCAGGCCCGGGTGCGCAGCCCTCGCCCTCGGGCCTCGCTCCCCGCCCGCCCCGCCTCCCGGGGCACGCGAGTGCGCGGGTCCCGCTCCGCACGCCCGCAGCCGGGTGTGGGGCGCCGGGCGGGAGTGTGTGACCGCCAGGACAGCACGCTACCGGGCAGGGGCCGCCCAGAGCTCCGGCCAACGAGACAGGAAAACGCGAGAATTACCGTCAGGACAGTCCACACCCGCTCTCCCTCCCGCCTGACGCTCTAGGAGCCACGGCCGCGCGAGCCGGAGGAGGAGACCGCTCGCTGGCCACCCCACCCGGGTAACATACACGGACAGGCTCGGGGCGGGGCCGCAGGCTGGGCCTCTGCCAGGCCGGCCAATCCTGCGCGCCTGCGTGCTGCCCGACAGCCCATGCAGCCAATTGGCGAGAGGCGTCCGTCCCCCTGGCGCTACCACCGGGTCCACGTCCTCCACGGTACACAATGGCCCCAAAAGAAGGCCCGCGCACCTCAGGGTGAGAAACTCAGGGAGAAACGGAGCTGGACTGCCTAGTAACCAAAGTGGAAAAGGGAACAAAATGAAAGAACAATAACCATGGAGCAGGGAGCTAACCAATGAGGGGCGGGCAAGTAGGCGTGAGGGGAGCAGGAGCCTGAGTCAACTGGGGCTCGAAGGCGGGACTTCCTGCTCCACTCACCTTCCTAGTCTTTTGTCTCATAGCAACCGAGTGCAGGGTGGAGGGTGTTGCTTCTCTACTTTCTGGGCGGCTCCCAGGCCTAAGAAATTCGTCTCCCTAGGGCTGCCAAACTGCAGCCCAGGACAGCAGCCAGACAGGTCTAAGGCGGTGTTTCTTGTGGCCTGTCTAAAAAAAAAAAAAAAAAAAAAAAAAAAAAGCAACGGCCACCAAGTGTCGAAAATGAAGTATAAACCTCACACAGTGTAGACTGGGGGTGAAACCAGATTGCCAACTAAAACTTCCTAAATTTCTTAGTGTTTCCCCTTTACTATTCTAGAGAGATTCCAAATCAAACATTACGCTAATGAAAAAAGCAAATAGTTGACACCACTGGACAAATAGTCTCTGCTAACCATGCTAAGGAAGTAAAAGTACCAAACAATAGGAAGTGCTAATATATGTTACAGTTTTTTTTATTCAGACAAGTTTCTGCATAAATGAGGGGAATTCAGCTGTTCTATTCTTGTCTGAGTCATCATTACTATCCACAGATTTTTGCCTGTCTTAAAAACTGCCTCATATCAGCTGCTATTCTCCTCAAGCCTTTTTACTCTTTCTGTGACTCTGTCCTTTATATATGTCTATAAAAAGGTGCACAACTGGCTAGTTTTAAAATGGAAAAGATACTGTGGCACGACCCTTTTTTCCAACAAGATTGTACATTAAACTCCATTTCTTTTATTTCAAGGCTACCCCATATGCTACTTACTAACAAACTCCCTGGATTTCCATGGTTTGGAACTTTTTGCCATTACAGTTGAGAGTGTTGAATAGACTTTACATTATGGTTTTCTCGGTATGATATATTATCGGTTCTTCAAAATATTCCTAATCTTGTTCTAACAAGTTAGCCTTCTATAATGTTTCTCAATGGTTCACGTTCTAGTAAATAAGCATTTTATTAAGGTCATTATTACTTCAGAGGATTCTGAGTTGCTATAAAAATGTTTTATTCAATGTCTCTAAGTTAGGATGGTTGAGGTTCTCATTTGATGAAAAAAACAAAATGTATTCTTTACAACCAGTCAGGTTATAAAATGTAGTTTGGGAAGTAACTTCATTTCCCTTTAATTATTTCTTCAATAATTAAGGAAATAGTTCCCAGTGTTTACAGGATGTTTATATACAAAAGCACTGGCCTATTCCACCCATTTTGTCTCCCTTGTTCATGGGAATAGTAGCTATATTTATTAAGGATAGACTACAAAAAACAAAATAAAAAAGTTGGATCACCTTTAAAATCCTAAATTCACAGAGAGAAATAAAAACTATATGACCTCATCATATTTGGGTTTGATAAGTCATCACCACATAAAAGGAATAGATTTCTATTCATCCTTTCAACACCTACTAATAATTGGTGGCAACAAATGCTGATCCACTGTCTCATCATCAGTTCTCATCAGAACTGAAGTGTAAGATTTCATTTAGGTTTAGCTGAAATGTTTGCAGATGACAGTAGAACTAGTTATGACAAACAGAATACAACCCTATTTCTCTCACATGTAGAAAAACTCTGAATATAAGGATTACAGGTAGATATTGAGGCTCCACAATTTTCTCAAAGACTCAAGTTCCCATTCTCTGTACTGTACTAGTACCTGGCTTCCACCTTCTGAATCACCTCATATCTCGAGATGACTGCTGGCACTTCAGCCATTGCCATGAATTTCAGGCTAAAAGATAAGAAGAGTTAGAAGGACAAATCATACCTCTAGCACAATCAATTTCCTTGAAGTAACCTTTAGAGAACTTGCACAATTACTTCTGTTAAACAGTTCAAGCTGGAATTTAGAATCATGACCAAATTTAGCTCCAAAAAAGTACTGGAAAGTAGTGTGCTTTTTGTTTGGGGAAGCATATAACCAAATTAAAATTCAGGTTTTTGTTTCTCCCTAATACTTTATACTGATTTCAGTTTTCCATACCTGTGTTACATTCATCTTTCACTATACATTTTTCCAGATTTCAGAAAAATATGTGAAGAACACTTTAACCCCAACAGTTTGTGTTAAGAATGTAATTGGAAGGGCCAGAGATTTAGTTCAGTGGTTCTGGTGCCTGCCTCGCAAGCGCAAGGTCCTGAGTTCCATCCCTGGTAACCACATACAATGCTGGGTGTGGTGACTCACGCCCACCAGCAATCAATACCACATACAACAGTGCTGGGCGTGGTGGCTCATGCCTGTAATCCCAGCACTCAGGAGGCAGACACAGGAGGATTGCTGAGTTCGAGGTTTGCCTGGGCTGTATAGTGAGCTCAGGGCCAGCCTGAACTACAAAGAGAGACCCTGTCTCAAAAAAAAAAAAAAAAAAAAAAAAGAATGCAATTGGAAAGAATTTGTCAGAATAATTTTTCAACAATTAAGGCATCTTTATGTCAAATTAATACAACAATAAATTTATATTTTTATTAAAATTATAATATTCCTAATCTTGTTCTAGCAAGTTAGTCTTATATAATGTTTCTCCATGGTTCACTTTCTAGTAAATAAGCATTTTATTAATGTCAGTATTACATAGGAGGGTTCTGAGTTGTTATAAAAATGTTTTATTCTATGTCCCTAAATTAGGATAGTTAAGGTTTTCATTTGTAATTTTAAAGGTGAGGAGAATCTTGAAATTCATCATATCTCTCAGTTTGCAGAAATGGAAACTGGCAAATTGACCACAGTATTCAGAGCCTGAAAAATACAGATAGGAAACCCAAATTATAAGAAATTAACGTGTAGTGTAAAGCAGTGTAGTTACTGCATGTGAAAAATTATATTCTAGTCATACTAATATTAACAGTGCTTATTCATTTTTTCTTCTCAAGAAGCCACATGAAGCACAGAAAGATGCACACACATCTACATAGTAAAATTCCTTCCAGGGTAACTCTGATAGTGTCAGTCCACATGGATGTAGCATATCCCAAGTCTAAGAAAAGTCTTCCCACTGGTGACTAATTTTCAGTTTTCAATGCTCAGAAATTATCTTTTTCTGTTTTAAAAGCCTTCTTATCATTTCAGGAGGCATGTCATCTCTTATGCATCTATCTTTATTTTTTTGGTGATGGATTCCTAGCTGTTCTTTCATTCATTTATTCATTAAGCCTTTTTGGAGTGTCTAATATATGCTAACAATTTTGCTACATACCAGGAAATAGAAAGATGAAGAAGTACCAATCATTTTCCCTAAAGAGAAATCAGGCACAAAAAGAAATCATTACATATTCACAGGGTAAAAGCCCTGATTTCCATGGGCAAGGATCATTATGAGAAACTGAGGAAAGGCAGCTGCCAACTTAGAAAAGTCATCACTGAGGCAAAACATATGAACATTAATAAAATTAACAGTTCATCATGAAAGAGAGGTGTTCCTCAGGGGACTGCCTGTAAGCAAAGGCAAAAAGATCCTGTGTAAAAAGAGAATAAAATTGTCAGCCTATGGAAGTGGAGAATGGAAACAAGTGGTAAAAGGTGTCAAGGGGGAAAAAAGTGTCAAGGGATGAGTGAATTTAGCCTACTGTATCGAATTAAAGAACTTGATTTTTTAAAAATTGGAAAACCATTGAAGGAATCCTACACCAGGAAAACATATAGAGAAATGGAAGAGGCAAGGGAGGTTACATTATAATATCCACATTTAAGAATCTTCACTGGCCAGATGGAAGCTGAGTTGGAGAAGGGTAGGGCTGAAGGCAAGGACCCAGCTGGGAGGTAGGCCTTACGTGCTGAAGAGGACCTGAAGGGAGCAGTGGTACAGGTGAGACACAAGTGATGTATCTGGGAAATATTGAGAAATGTGGTTTCAAAATCTCTCTGCATATTAGACTCACACATTTCCAGGCTCTGCTCCCAGGGATTCTATTTTAATTGACATAGGATAATTTTAAAGCTTCCCAGGCAATCCTAGTTAGCAACTAAGGCTGAAGCCCACTGATTAGTTAGTGCAGTAGTCACTGCTAATTATTAGCATATGAGATCTGTGGAAGACAGGGGAGTCAGGGATGACTGCCTGTCATCTAACGGCAGGGTAAAAGAGAGCCCTGGAAAGGATAGAGAAGGTCAAAGGAAAATCTGTCCCTAGTAAAGGAAGACTGAGTTTGGCCTGGAAAATGGCAAGTTTAAGGCATATTTGGACTAAACAGATGTATATCTTAATTAGATGATTGGATATACATGACTGCAAGTTTGGCAACATTGACAAGTCAGAGCTAAGATGTACTGAACTGTAACGGGGATGATACAGGGTAAGAACACTGAACTAAGAGTCAAACCCTAAGGACTAGTATTCAGAGTAAAGCATAGGAAAAAGAGATAAGACAAGAGAAGACAGAATAATCAGAAAAGAAATAAGTTCCCTGTGGTATACTGGAAGCAAAGAGAAGAGCAGTATTACCACAAAGCAAGCAACAATTTCAAATGTGAGACAGGGGCCTTTTTTTTTTTTTTTTGAGACAGGGTCTCGCTTTGTAGTTCAGGCTGGCCCTGAGCTCACTATGTAGCCCAGGCAAGCCTCGAACTCAGCAATCCTCCTGCCTCTGCCTCCTGAGTGCTGGGATTACAGGTGTGAGCCACCACACTCAGCGAGATTAGTCTTTTAAGAAATTTATATAAGAATAAAGAATTTAGACAAGACCAGTACAGAAATAAACAAATAACTGGAGATAAGGGACAAAAGTTTGGAAGCAGGGGAATTTAACATGAAAGTTGACGATGGTTTGAAACAGATTAAAAGGCAAATGGACCTCCTTCTATGAGAGCAGATCAAAATGAGGCCTCTAGCCATGCGTGGTGGCTCATGCCTATAATCCCAGCACTCAGGAGGCAGAGGCAGGATTGCTGTGAGTTCAAGGCTTGCCTGGGCTACATAGTGAGCTCAGAGGTAGCCTGAACTACAAAGCAAAACCCTGTCTCAAAAAACAAAAGCCTCTAGAAATATAAAGGAGTGTGTGTGGGGTATTGAACATGAATATGCACGTGCACACATGAGTTATTATACATGTACCTTTTTAGCAATGGAAGAAGTCCAGTGTGACCATGCTTGATGACTTCCAACTCTGCCAGATGAAACAGTAGACAAAATTGTCCTCTCAGATCAGAAGGGACAGGGACATAAGGAGAGAGGAGAATGTTTTGAGAGGAAGGAAAAGGTAAAGCTAAAGGAAAGGCTGAAAACATATTCTGAGAGCCCAGAGGAAATCCAAGATTCAGCTGAATTGGATAGCGGTGATGCCACCATCCCAAAATAATTTATAAATTTCTTTAGCAGGGCCTGTGAACACGTGCTTCAAACCAGGTTTGTATTTCAATGGAGAAAATGTAGGATATAAGGTTAAAAGAAGTCAAAGTTTTATTTCAGATGATCAATGGTAAGGGTCAAGAAAGGTGAGCAGGGACCTATGTAAAAGATTATCTTGTTGGCCTATAATGTTAAAAGAAACATTTACTTCCAATATTAAAGAGGAAGATCAAGAAGTCTTCCTGTTGCTATTTAATCTTTGGTATTAATGAAGAAACAGTTATATCTTAAAATATAATTTCATGACTACCGGGCATGAAGAAAGAAGGACAAAAGAATGAGTTCAAGAGGCATCTGAAGCTTTTATTTTTCATAGGGCAAAGGCAGTGTTCCTGTGGAATAAAACTTACATAGATCAAAGACTTTCTTACGAGCTACATTGCATATGATTATGAAAAATAAATTCTAGAATAAAAGGCAGCATTTTGGAAAGCAGCCATTGAAAGAGACTGAGATGATGAAATCTTTTTTCTTCCTCCATGCCTGTTCTCTAAATGACCTTTTTCCAATTTTCTGTCATAGTCTCTCAGGTCACAAGAAGATTGCAGAGAAGGCAATCAAAATTGTGATCATTGATTTTGTTAATGTATATAAAAGGGTAAATGAGGAGATTGAGTTCAGTGTCAACAGCACAGAGAGAGAGAGAGAGAGAGAGAAAGAGAGAGAGAGAGAGAGAGAGAGAGAGAAAGAGAGAGAGAGAGAGAGGAGAGACTGACCTAAATTCCACCTGCTAAAGTTAGTCAGTTTCCTAAAAGAATGTGAGAAAAAAAGATTTATAAAAATTATTGCAAAAGATATCCACTTCATTTCTTCTTTGTTATTAAATATCCTGTCAGGTTGTCTTTCTGGTTATAAATGTCTGCCTAAAAAGACAAAGAGGGAAGCAAAACTGTTCAGTACCTTTCAGGTCTTGTTTTCTTTTTCTCATGTTCTTCCTGACTTCATTTTTAAAGCAGTTTTGAAACCATTCTGCTGTTGCATCAGTGTACAGAAAGAACAGCCAGAGCATCATTCTGTGGGTCAGGTGTGAGGTAATTCTTGCATGAAATTAGCTATTTCTAAAAATAACAAACTGTTGAGATGCTACATAGCTCATCCAGCTTCCAAGCAAGTTTCTTCCCCAAATTCCTTTGTGGATACCTGATCACCTGCCTCTAGAGCTTTAAAACAGCTTATGGAAGCATTTTCTACCTTCCCTACGGATTTTATAAAGAATTGCCAGATATTTTAACATGTAGAAATAAGTATTGTATAATTTTAAATACTTACAACCAAATAATGTTATTGGTAAAAAAAAATGAACAGAACTACAGTACATATGTAGAGTTTTCTACTGTGCATTGAAATTGAGTACTGATAGCTTATTCAATCATAAGTGTATAATTGTTTTGCCCTAACAATGTGAGAAAGAAATGGGTACTAAACTTAATCAAGAGAGATGAGGAAATGCCTGGAAAGTCAGTTAGACAGCATCAGGATCTTAAGGGAAGGAAATATGTATTCAAAGATGGGGGTTAAAAGCTCTGAGATTGCCGGGCGTGGTGGCTCACGCCTGTAATCCCAGCACTTGGAAGGCAGAGGCAGGAGGATTGCTGAGTTCGAGGCTTGCCTGGGCTACATGGTGAGCTCAGGGCCAGCCTGAACTACAAAGCGAGACCCGGTCTCAACAAAAAAAAAAAAAAGCTCTGAGATTTTATGCACTCATACAGTACAAAACTAATGAACTCTTGATGCCTGAGATAAAGAAAGGCACCCACTGTAGGCTAGAAAGTTCACATAAAGCATGACAAAATTTAACATAATAAAAAGTAAAATATAGGAAGTTTAATAATTGGGAATCTGTATCAATTTCTATTGTCAAAGAAAAATTTTCTATTGGGAAAAATAAAATCAATATCTCAGGAATGTGTAGTCAGTATGTAACAATATCTTAAAAAATATGAAAACAAGAAGACCAGCAATCAGGGCTCTTGTTAAAAGGCTGCTGATCTTGCTTATGTTTGAGCCATTTAAAGTCTTGACTTATGTGGTAGATTTAGAAGTGAGAAGAAATTGAACATATGAACTTTAGACACTCTTTCAAAAGAAGGACTATGACTTTAATGGAGGTTTAAAATTACAAATATTTATGTATTTCATAAAATGAGAAAACAAAAAAGGAACAGATTTGGAATTATAATGAATTCATTGTAATAACTGTTGAAAGAATAAATAAAATGGATAAGCCCCTACCTAGGCTGATCGAGAGAAAAGATGCATATCGATGCAATTAGAAATGAAAAGGTAAAATCACAAGAGACACTGGTGAAATCCAGAGGAAATAACTACTTTGAAAAACTGTACTCCAATAAATTAGCAAATTTTGAAGAAAAGAAAATTTTGAAGAAAAAAAAATTAGCAAATTTTTAGACACGAATTACAAAATCTAACCCCCAAAAAGACATAAATGTGCTTAACAATCCAATAACAAGCAATAAAATTGACACAGTAATAAATAATAGACCAACCTAAAAAAAATTCCAGGACCTGATGGAGTCACTACTGAATTCAGCAAAAAGTTTGATGATGTAATAGCAAGCTATTCAAAGAATCTGAAAGGGATGTGGTTTTCCTAAACTCATATATGGAATCCAGTATCATCCTGATTCCCAAAATGGATAAAGACCCAATAAAGAAAACCATAGGCCAATCTCATTAATAAATATGAATGCAAAATTTCTCAACAAGATATTAGCAAATAGAATGTAGCACATTATCAGAGAGATCATAGAACATAATCAATACTTTTCATCCCACAGATGTAAGGATGGTTCAGCAAGGATGAGTCAGTAAGTGTAATAATCACATAAATAGAAACAAGATCAAAAGCCATATGAACCTATCATCAGATGCAGAAAAGGCTTTTAACAAAATCTAATACCCTTTCATTATAAAACCCTGGAGAAAAATAGGTATAGAAGGACCAAACTTGAATATAATAAAAGCTATATATGGCAAACAATACCCAGCATCATACTAAATGGGAAAAAATCTAAAAGCATCCTCCCCCAAATTAAGGCACAAGACAAGCATGTCCACAATCACTTATTCTATTCACTGTGGTACTGAACACATTAGGCAGAGCAATTAGGCAAGAGAAAGAAATAAAAAGGATGCATACAATAAAGGAGAATTCATTTTATTATTTGCAGGTAACCTGATACTCTACACAGAAGACCCAAAAAAACTCCACCAATAAAACTACTTGGAATCATTAACAGACTTCAGCAATGTAGCAGGATACAAGATCAACACACAAAAATCACTAGCCTTTGTGTCCTCAGATGATGGAAAGATGTCCCCAGTTCCTGGATGGCTGTCCTCTCAAAACTGTTACACAGATGCAGTGCAGTCCCAATCAGCAAAGAAGAGCACTGGTACTAGAGAACACAATTCTAAAATACATGTGGAACCACAAGAGCCCCAGAAGAGCAAAGGCAATGTAGGGCAATAAGAGCAAACTAGGAGATGTTGTAATTGCTGACTTCAAGCTGTACTACAAAGTAACAGTGATAAAAAAAACGGTGTGGTACTGGCACAAAGACCTGTGTGTGGGGCAGTGGAGTGGGACAGATGATTCAGAAATATCCCCAGACACATCCAGCTATTTGATCTTTCATAAAGGTACCAAAAGAACATGTTGAAAGAAAGGCAGCCTATTCAATAAGTATTGCTGGGAAAACTTGCAATGTGTTCACAGAAGACTGAAACTGCACCTTATCTCTCACCATATACTAAATGAAATTAAGAATAGGTCAAAGATCTAAATATCGAAACAGAACCATTGAACTTACTGGAAGATAAAATAGGTAAAACACTTGAAGACACAGGTATAATAAGGGATTTTCTAAATAGAATCTTGATTGCACAAGAAGTAACAGAAAAATCAACAAATGGGGTTATATCAGACTAAAAAGCTTCTCTATGGAAAAAGAATCAAGTAGTAGAGTCGAGACAATCAACAGAATGGAAAAAAATCGCCAGCTACTCATTAGGAATAAACAACTCAAAAATAACAAACCACCTAAAATTAAAGACCCAATCAAGAAATGGGTATGAGAAATGAACAGATATTTCAAGAGAAAGGAGTACAAATGGTCAGCAAATATATATATATATATATACAGGCTCACGCCTGTAATCCCAGCACTCGGGAGGCAGAGACAGGAGGATTGCTGAGTTCGAGGCTTGCCTGGGCTACATAGTGAGCTCAGGGCCAGCCTGAACTACAAAGTGAGACCCTGTCTCAAAAAAAAAAAAAAAAAAAGGAACCCTCCTATATTGTTGGTGGGAATAAAAGCTAGTACAACTGTTATGGAAATAAATATGAAGATTTCTCACAGAAGTGAGATTAGAGATTCCATATGGCCAAGCGATCCCACTGCTAGGTATCTTCCCCCAAAAGACTGTCATCGTACTCCAGTGATATATGCATACCAGTGTGTGGAGCCATACAGTTAACAATTGCTAAATCCTGGAAATATCCTGTGTACCCATCAATAGATAATTACATAAATAAAATGTTATTTCTATATATAATGGAATAATACTCTGCTATAAAAAATGACAAATTTGAGACATTTTTAGGTAAACAAATGCACCTGAAAAATATAATGCTGAGTTAAAGAAACAAGCTTATTTATGCACATGAGCTTAAATAACATATGGTATCTTTGATTTGAGTGGCACAAAGCACAAACAAAAGAGAATAATTAAGTTTGGATAAAAGGGAATGAGAAGATGGATATCTTCCAATAGGGAAGAAGTCCAAGGGAAAAAACATCAGAGGTGAGGAGGAGAGGAAAGGAAAATAAGTATAATGAAGACAACCCATAGATGAGAACCTAATAACCTCAATTAATGTAAACATTGTAAGTCACTATATGAGCTAAGCTAATAATGTCAACAATAATGAAAAGTGCAAGAGGGGGGCTGGGGGAGGAGTAAGGGAGTGGGAGGGAGATGAAGGGGATTAAAAAAAACGAAATTAACTGTGGCATGTAATGAAACCATGCTCCAAGGTGATTATAAACCCCATGAACTGCAAACATGTACTAGCAAAAAAATTAAAAATAAGTCTTTTTCAAAGAGATTCACTGCATTCCTTTATGTTACAATACCTGGCTACAAAATTATCAGTTTGATAAGTGGGGGAACATTCTAGCATAGAATTAAATCTCTAGTTAGAAAAGACCTAGTGTCTCCATTCCCGATGCAGTCCATTTGATGGTGTAACGGCCTTTACTTAAGAATGAAGTGGCAATTTCATTCCCCCTCACACTTATGATGGTAAGAAAACTCTTTCTTATGAAGAACTGATATCTTTGTACTTGGAGATACTTGTTTCGAAATGCTAACCTTAAATGAAGAAGAAAAGGCACGGCAGTAGAGGAGATGAACTGTGGCATGAAATTAACTATAAAGGTTGGTGGTCCTGAATTTCAGGGGAGGCCACCCTGCATCATAACACAAGTCAGATTCATTACACTTGACATGTAGAGATTGTGCTTAGTAGAATGAGAATACTTACAGCATCTAGAAGTGGACATTAAAAGTAAGATTTTTTTAGGTGCTCAAATGTCTTTACTTTTGTCCTGAAGAAAATCCCAGAAAAAAAGGGGCATTGATTACCTTCTGATAGTAAAAAGAAAACAGTGTCAGGTAATTGCAGAAAGAAAAAAAATGAAACCAAGCTGATGGTCGTGATTATTTATACTTGCATATAGAAGTTAGATTTTTTTCATTCTGATTCCAGTGAAATAAGGAGAAGTTGAAAAATCCTGTTTTCTCTCTAATACGATGGTGGATTCACAATTCTTAGTATCTTCACTCACAAAAAAGTACCACTGCATTCTTTAGAAAGCAGAATTTGGGAACAGGAACAGTTGCATAGTTATAATAATAATGGCAACACTGGTTATATTGTTTGCAATTCAAGAACACAAAAAGAATTATCCTAAGCATTACTGCGCCAACCTTGGATGCCCAAAGGCCTGAGTTCAATCCCCAGTACTGGAAAAAAATTTACTAAAATCAGAGCGCTGATGGGCTGGTAGCAGACTTTATTGCAGCTGCACAAGAGTTCTAAAACAACACATATTCCCTTCTCAAGACTCCTTGTTATTCTCCACTGTATCATTTTTTTACTTTATCCCTACAAGTAGAATGGACCTGTCTTCTGATCTGCTTTTCTCTACTATGGCATTTCTTTAAGAAAATTCATCCACTCTTAGGGCCTTAAATACCATCCATAGGTCTATTTTAAACACTTATCTCCAACTCTGACTTCCTCCTGTAATTCTAGATCACAGGTCCAAATAAATACTTCTATTTCTACATGAATATCTGTTACACCCAAGGGGAACTTGTGTCATAGAGTTGTAAACCCACTTCCTCACAACTCCCATTTTAGTAAACAGCATTGCCAATATGCAGTACTTAAGACAAAAACTCAGAAGTTGTTCTTGCTTCTGTTTCTTTCTTTGTCCTTCACTTCTGTCTTATTGCTTAGTTATACAATTTTTATTTTCAATACTCCTCTCAAATTCTGGTAATTCTATTGCTCCTTTTGCCTTCTCTGTCTCTTCTTCAGTATTTTGATTCCTTTTTGCTAGCTATGTTTCAATATAATCTGTCCAGAATGTTCTCCAGTTACTTAGTAAAAAATGACCCCTCTTGCTCCATTGTAGAAGTCTGCAAACTTTTTCTGCAATAGCAAATAGCAAATATTTTATGCCTTAAAGCTACACCTAGGTCCTTGGCCGCAGCTGACTGACTCTGATGTTCCAACAGAAAAGCAACACAGGCACTGTGTGAATAAATGAGTGTGGCTGTCTCTGCTAAGGCTTTATTTGTAAGAACAAGCCAACATAGTTTGCTGATCTCTGCTCAGCCACATTGACCTCTATTGATCCCCTGCTTTATAGAACTTTTCATACTCTTTTCCTTTATTAAAATTTAAATGTCATTGGAGCAATACTAACCTCACTTATCTTACTCATTATTTTATTCCCAACACCTGAAGCCTAGAGCAGAGAATCAAATACTTATTTAATGAATGAATAAATTAAAGTGCATAAATTCAAAACATTATGAAAAAATAAAGCACTACTTCAGAGAATTTACTTAATTTTCCATTAGGATAACACAGATTAGAAAATTGTTATAATAAACAGATGATTTCCTACTATTTCGAAGTGTTCATTTATTCTTTAGGCACTATTATATTAAAGAACGACAAAAAAGAAATTTAAATGTTGATTACATTGTACACTACATTTTGTGATATTCACTGGCCAAATGACAACAATGACAGTAAATTTGAGCTAACATCCTATGACAGCACTGAAACAGGAAAGGAAGGAAGGTGCATTCTAAGGGCAAGAACAATACAGCAAATATCCTTTTATAGTTTTCGTGTAAGCCAATGTCTTTGTTGTTAACATCAATGATATTAGTCACTGTTAAGATTAAATTGGCCCAAGGCCACAATAGGTTTACAAGTTTGGTTGTAACAATAGCTATCGTCTCTTGACACAATACAAGAGATAATTTTCACTTCTAATATTTTAAAATCTCAATAGAATGCCTAAAAATTTGTCCAAATGTAGATATAAACAGACCGTAAAGAACAACTTTAACAGCCATTTACCTTATACTTATCTAAAACAACAGAGATTTCAGGGCTGTGTGTGTGTGTGTGTGTGTGGTGGAAGTCAGTCCAGAGGACAAGAAATGACAATGCTAATCCATCTTGATGTTCCTCATCTTATGAAATACATACCAAAGGTCATTCATAAACAAAATTGCTAATGAAGTCTTCATGAAACTCCTTGATGTATTACTGAGATTCTACTACATCTGTGATTATTCTTTTCCTGCCACCTTCTCAAGAAGCTCTTTCATGTGGATATTTCTCAAAGTTCCTTCTTTGGTCTCTCTCATGTCATTCTGTGTTCTACTTTAAGATTTTATCTGCCCCATTGGCTTCCACTACCCCTTCTCTGCTCTCAAGTGTTTATCTCCACATTTTACCAGTCTCAGAACATCTACTCCTCATTTTTAATAGCAACAGATACACCTACTTAGCAACCCCTTCATATGTCAAATCCAGTCCATGGCATCCTCCTCTTGTGTGAACTTTGCCCACTCACGCTCACTTCATGTATTCCATTGAGTAACACAAAAATACAGAAGTTACCTTGGCCTTTTTTTTTCTCTCTAATGTTGAATTGGTTGTGACATTGTTTCCTTTTACCTCTGAAGTGCTCTTAGACCAGGCACACTTCTGTCTGCCTCTGCATACTGGTCAACACAAGCACCTTATCCTCTGTGATTCTTTTCATGCTGGAAAGTTTTCACAGCTCATCTTATGTTATTTGACATAAACTGTAGTGATTTGGATCTTTCCTGACCTTTTTTCTGGAGTCGCATTTCTTCTTCCTTTGCCCTCTTGCTCAGGCACAGTGCTTATCTTTATTTTTTTCTCACAGAGCCAACTTCCTACTCTCCACAAGGAGCCGTAGCACTGATGGAACTTGCTCTTACAGCACACGTAACATCCTCTGATTTTGAAGAACTTCAGCTGCGTTCTCCTTGTGTTTGACATCTCTTCTTCTTTACAGTTCAGTGTAAAAGCCACTTTAGTGGGGAAGTGCTCCCCTAATAACACTAGAATCACACTTTTTATTTGGAGACTTAAGTGTGAGTAGTTACTGCCTTTATGATGTCTGTCCCTTTTTTATATTTTTAAATTTAAATTTTTACTTTCAAAGATCATAGCTATTAACCTTATCTGCATGTGGTCAGTATTTTAAACAAGGAAGAAATTATGTTATTGAAAAACATAAATTCTTGATCAACACATATCAACAAGCACAGTTTTTTATTAAAAACAAAAATCTCAACTCACAATTTTGGCACATTCACCCATTCTCCAAATGTGTACATTTCTCAGTTTTCTATTTCTAGTAGCGTTTGCCTTCATCCCCTATACTTCAGGTCCAAATTTTCAGATTACCTTAACTTCTCTCTCCTTTAAAACACTACCACTCTTTGCAAAGTACCACAGTGTCTACTTGTATAGCACATTTCCCATCGACGTTCTTTCTCGGTGCTACTGTTGCTCTTTTCTCAGTTCAGGAGCTCTCCATTCTGCCACTGGGCCACTGCCTCATCACCCACTGCTTTCCACATCTGCGGTGGTTTAGTTCGAGAGCAGAAGTCTCGAGAGCAGAAGTCTCACAGTCAGAGGTGGTTCCCAAACTGAGGTAGGGGGTTTCCAGGGTGTGATCTGAAAGCATTTATTCCCATCCCATCCTTCCCTTCTTACTCTTAGTCTTGGTTTCACAGATTCCATGCCCTGAAGACCTTCCCTCTTTCTTGCCATTTGCATCACACTGCTTCTACCTTGGAGTTAGCTCACATCTGACCGAATCCACTGAAACAGTGAGACACCTCTCCTTCAAGTTGTAGGTGTCAGGTATTCTTTCCCAATGGTGGGAAAGTGACTGCTGGACCATGTAATCCCCTACCGTTTCCATGTTCTAGTCTTTAGAAAGTACTGTTTCTCCCTCGCCACCCCTATTATCAAATGATTTTAGACTGAACTGTCTATTCCATACAGTGGTCAGCATTAGGGTCTCTATGATCTTGACTCCATGGTCATTTTCTCTATATTTATTTCTTAAGTTCCTCCTTTTCTTGTCTGTGTTCCCAGAGAACTCAAATAGTTCCTGTAATCAGTGCATACCTTGCATTTACCACTTCCATGACTTTCTCTAAATTCCCCCTACAGTTTCCTGTCCTGCAACCATGAACTTTACTTTGCTTAGAGTCTTTTCAGATTCTTTCAGCTAGACATTTCTTACATGAGTTACAAAAAAACCTTTATCCTTTGTGACTGCCTAAGTTCATGTGTTATTGCCCTTTCAGGATTACTTTCTTTTTGCAGTCTGGGACCCTCTCTTGTTCATCACTGTACAGGCTACAGTGTTTAATACCTGGATTGTGGACACAAATAATGTTCAACAGATAGCTACTTTCAATTAATTGCTCCTTTCTTTGTTTTTCTGTATATCTTCAGTGTATGAAAGGTAAATATCTTCTCATGTATTTTATGTTTCCTTCACTTTTTAACATCTTTTCTTGGAAAAGTTTGCTAAAAAAAAGTTTGCTAAAAAAAGTTTGCTAAAAAGTTTTATGAAATCTGCCTCCATTGACAGCTGACACTACTTCATTGAATTTTCCAAACTTGATATAAGGTAAGAACAAGGCTTTAAAATTATGTTCTGGGAATGATGGGTATAAACATTTATGAAAAATTTATAATTTTCTGTACTTAAAAATTATATATCTTCATAAACTAATCAAAGACTGCAGAAAGAAAAAATATATCTAAATTAATAATATATACTGTAAGCATGAAAATAGTAGCCCAGTAAATCTGTAAGTTGGGTTTTATTGTGGCAGTTATCTTTCACTTCAGCTGTTTCTTCAGGATGTTAAACATAGATATCCTCAACACTTTAAGCCAGAACATTCTATAGTATTCATTTTCATGGGAGCCAACCTAGAAACTGCTATTTTGATTTGCTAATATTATAGATTTCTTCTTTTCTGCAAAAGCAGACATGAAATTTAAAATGGTATTTTTAAAATTTATGGTTATATATAACTAAAAGCATTAAAAATGCATTTAATGGGTTATTGTGTAATGTTTTGATACATGTGCACAAGTACACTGTTCAAATCATGTTAAACATGTGTTATCTTCTCATATATTTGTCATTTATGGTAAAACTTTCAAAAGCCTTTTTTCTACCTTTTAAAAATTTACAGAACATTTGTTGGTAAATTCAGGGACCCTGTTGTGCAAAAGGACTCAAAACTTTTTGCTCTTATCTAAATATAATTTAGTACTCACTTAACACTTATACACATACTCTACCAAGTACTTTACACATATTTGCTGGTAAAATTATTCTATATATTCAAATAGCTTTTGTCTTATATTCTATGTGTTATTTCCACAGAAATCATATAATTGTAAAGATTTTTGCTAAGCAAGTCATTCACACCTAAATGTCTTGTACATACTTCATTACTTCAAGCCATATGTGTACATATACAAATACACACAACTCAGTATGGTTATTAAAGTGTACATAGTATAAAATATGTACAGGTTAAAATAGGAATGTTGAAGGTATAAAATTTAAATGTCATCTTTAAAGAACCCACTCATATGAAAATCATGGTGGTAAAGAAACAAATCAGCCAACTCATGAAAATCTTTCCTATTTACCTTTTTTTTTTTTGCTTTTTGAGACAGGGTCTCGCTTTGTAGTTCAGGCTGGCCCTGAGCTCACTGTAATGCCCAGGCAAGCCACCTCAAACTCAGCAATCCTGCTGTCTCTGCCTCCCGAGTGTTGGGATGACAGGCGTGAGCCACCACGTCCGGCATTTCCTATTTACCTTTTAAGAGTTTTAAAACAGAGTTTAAAAGCATTGAATTATTCTCTATGAAGTGATTTAATGTTCACACATGGAGCTACTTAAACTTAAAATAATTCTATCTTTGCACCATTTAAAGATTTTTTTTTAAAAAAAAGAACTATACTTTAACTCTTCTTATTTTTTTTTTTTTTTTTTTTTTTTTTTTTTTTTTTTTTTTTTTTTTTTTTTTTGCAGTTCAGGGAAGCTAATGCAGCCCATTCCCATGCTAAGCAAATGCTATTCTGCCAGAGAAAATTTAACTCTCGTGGTTATGAAAGGTAGCAGAAACATTGACTCTTAAATGTGAGATGTGGCATGGAAACTGCTCACGACCTTTTAAGATACTTTAATATATTGCAAAGGAAAAGTTTAGTCACTTAGAAGTGAAATTACAATAAAGAAATTCTACTCTATTGGTTTATTTTAATATTGGTTTGAAATTTAAGTATTAATTCTTTCTCACCAGGATATCTCATTAAGATAAAGGTATTGAGATTTTAAAATGTTGCTTATCAACACTGACATTCTGTAAATTAAATTAATTTGAATTAAATTCTAGACTAATCTCATTCCTTAGTAATTGCAGAAATAATAATTATTACTACAGTTATTACTTTTATATTTGGGGACATTTTATACTTTCTAGATTCAATTTATGGAATTAATAGTGTACATTTTGTAGCATACACATATGTATTAGGAATGACATATAACATTTTAAACACTTAGTAGCTTACATTTACTGGATATTTGATAGGTGGCATGCATTACGAAAAGTATTTTACTTGTATATTCTCAAATAATTCTTTAATTCTAACAATACATCTATGAGGTGTTATTAGCCTAATCTAATTGATGTTTAGAAAATTAAATTGTTTTCCTGTATTACATGGCTAGTTTTTAGCAGAACACTGATTCAAACTCAAGCTTCCTGACTCCAGATTCTATAGTTATTCTAACTCTCCCACAACTCCATCTTCCTAAACTGGGATTTCTTGACCTAACATTGTCACAATCTTTAATTGTAACAACACTATATGTAGGAGAAAGTGTTTTCTACATATTAAAATTGAAACTGTAGCTCAGATAAATACCTGAGCTGGTAAGAAAATATCACAGCTGAAAATGGATCAAGGTTTGTTTTCATTTACAGCCCCAGCTGTTTTCCCCTTACCAGCTCCATGAGGCTTTCAGCAATGATAGAAATACCTCTCTTGGTTCTCCAGTAAGGTCTCCAATAGGCATGTGTGGCTCCTGTCCATTAGAAAGATGGAGAATGCTACTGAGGGATACACCTTACATTTTCATGAATTCTGATTAAATTCAGGTGAAATGGTACATATATGTAATGGTTGCTATACTTGACTGTGTGGCTCATATTGAACTCAATAATTGTGACCTCCTTAACATAAAATAGGAGAGACTTATGGGAAAAATTTAAATGGGCTCATTTATTACATAAACTCAATTTTAAATAAATTCAATTATTTCTCATTGGTTAATCCTTTAATTTAATATGAACTGGAATTTCCAAATAACCAAAACCAGTTATTTCCAATGTAGAACAAAAATTTTCCATTTCCCATTCTTGCTCTAAGGTGAACTTTGCTCTGGTTGCTTTATTTATATTTACTTTAACTTTTTCAAATTGCTTAAGAATAAAAAACCACTCTACATTATATTTTTAAACTATTTTATGTCCTTTACAGACTCCCCCTTTATGTTTCCACATCTAGAAAATGTGAATACAGTTCTCACCCCTTGACAGTTACTTATTTGGGGACTTACAGGCTGGGTTCTGACGTTCCCAGCCCAATAAATCCCTGTTTGGAAGAGCAAGTTTCAGATGAGGCAGTTGGGTTGGAAGGGAATTGACCATGAATTTACAGTTCCTAATCTAGTCAAGTGAGCCAAAGCACAAAACTTTCAGTTTCTCAGCTTCACTAACACAGGAAAACACCCAACGCCTTACAAAAAGGAAATGTTTCCTCAGACTAAGCTCCAAAATAAGAGTTATTTGCGATTTGCTTTGGTGTCAGCATAGGGCATCTTAACAAGAAAGACTGTGAAGCAACTCTTGCCCTGTAAGAGATCTCCAGGTTATGTTATAGGACTTGAGTTAGCTTACCTTGGAATTGGCTAGGATAATATCTGGACATCTGAGAATTAGTAAATGAAACTTTTTTTTTAATCTTGTGGAAATGAGCAACATTTTTCTGGTGCTTTTTCCTTTCTTCCCTATCCTCCGAAACTCAGACAGTGCTAGTGAAGTGACCTGATTAAGAAAAGCTATTCATCTATACTAATACATATTCATACCCAAAAAACAGTTTACTATGAACATTTCTCTGAAAATCCAAATTGCACATGAAGAGCTATTAGACTGACTTCTTGTATACACGGCTAATTCTCAACTAACCCTAACAATAGGACCTGCTTCAGCATATTCTCTGAACTCAGGGATCATCTCAAAACTGCGCCATCTTCATAAAGTTGAGCATAGAATCATGCAACATCTTCAAACTGTATCTTTTTCTAGATTTTAACTGTAGAAACTATACTTTTTTGATAATAAAGTACTAATTATTCTATGAAGTATGAGACTGACTCATTTACTATTATTTCCTGGAATGATTCATGAAGAAAGCAGATTCTAAAATGTGTGAAATTAAAACGGATTTATAAAATAATAATGTATCTTTTTAATTTTAATATTAGTTTACTATATAATGAAAATTTGGACAGTCAATGAATGTCAGCACTCAGAATATAGTGAGTGTATGAACCACATAGCCTAAGATATATAACATATCAAAACATTTTGATAAAAATTCAAAATAGTATTTGAAGCAAGACTCACTTCAACACTGATAGAATAACTAATTTAGAAATTTAAATTTTCACTGTCAAAACTTTAATGGATCGGAGTACCAAGTTAAATTACTTTTCCTTGAAAAAAATTTCCAAGAAATTTCTAACTATGACAATAAAATTATTTCTGCAAAACATATGTTACATGAGAAGGTAACTTTGCGGTCTATTTGACATTTTCTGAAAGCTATCAAAAGTGTTAATTATTTTCACCCAGGAAGGCTTAGGTGTGTATTTTTGTCTTTTGTCAAAAATAAAACTTAAAAATAACTTATCAAAATATCTTCAGAAGTGAAATGTACCACTGCTAGTTTGAGCTTTTTTTCCCTTCACTGAACTATGTGTTTTTGCCAGAAGCAGTAGTGTCCAGATAACTGCAGGTCCTAGCATGAGGGAGGCATAAAGAAAGACGCAAGGAAGGTGTTGTTTCCTGAATAGAATGGTCGACGTGGCCATATAAAGTACTTTTGCCATTTTGATTTTCCATTTTGACAGCTAAAATGAATGTGATACATCCATTACAATAAAGAATTATATTTTTTGATATGGAGTGAGCAGAAAAATAGGATCCTGGTGAATGATACCATGAAGCTGCTGTGACAGGTCAGACTGGTACCCTCGGACAATTTGGTATATGGGAAGAATGGCCAACCCGCGAGAGAAACGCTCATGGGTGGGTCCACTGTTGCATGCAACCAAATACAACCTACCTGATTTAAAGCCCTAGAAAGTTACATTATAACAGTGATGTTCAATTGCTATATTTGATAATGACTTCAGTTGTGGAATCAAAAACGATAATGTATGCAAGAAGAATCAGTGATCTTCTGTGATGATAAGAGACTTGACTTTGGAAGTTATAATTTGTTAATTGTCCAAATGCTTTATAACAGTGATAGAAAAAATTCATATTGTGTTAGTTACTTTTCTTTCCTTCCTGAGATAAAAACAACAGCCACCCAATGTTGGAGAGGAAGAGATTTATTTGACTTATAGTTTGTAGAGATTTCAGTCCATAATCAGCAGGCTCTGGGGCAGGGATGGGAAACAAGCATCACAGAGGAGAAACAACATGTTGTGCAGAAGGCAGCAAAAGTAACAAGAGAGAGTTTAATAGCATCTTTCAACCCTTTTTTACTTGTTCAGACTACTGGGACTATGGTAGTGACAAACTAATCACTCACATGAAGTTTAGTAATCACATGTCCTTAACCCCAACATCACACATTCCAGATTCTACCACCCCTGAAAAGGAAAGTCTCATCTCATCTACATGAAGTTTTTTGGGAGATATCTAAGCACAAATCATAACACATATCATATTTATCACAACTTAAAAGTAAAATTTTCTATAGGATAGTTAATGATATATACAGTGGCCTTCATAAAATTTCCTTGTTTTTGTTTTCTTTTTTGGTACTGAGGATTGAACTCATGACCTTGCACTAGCAAAGCAGGCACTGAAACCAACGAGCTAAATTCTCAGCCTCTAAAATTGCTAATTAAATCTCAAAAATACATTTCAATAATGTAATTTCTTCTATACATTTTGAAACATTAATTTTTATGTTCTCTTATAAAACTCAATTAATTTTTGCAGGCTTGAAACTTAACTATCAAAGCCAGAAAATACATTACAGAAGCTATTATAATTCAAGGATTTTTTTTTAGCAAATGAGTATTCCTAATGGAAATTTAAAGATTAAAAACTAATTAAAAGGAAGGATGTTCTTTTAATTGATGCTCTAATAATCTAGCCAGTAAGGAATAGTTTCCCAATATAAAAGGGGACATTTTCAATTGACATTTGCCTGAAATTGTATTATCTGTGATTTGGGTTATAATGTGATATGACAGAATAACCAGACCTAATCTTTTCCCTCTATACAAATATATAGAAATACACATATATATTTGTGTGTATATACATAAATATGGAATTATATTATACATATAATTACATATATATATATGTATATATATATATATATATATATATATATATATATATATATATATATATATATATAAAATCTGCTTAGATATTTTTCGGTCTTGTACTTGACCACTATTCAAGACCCATATGAGTATGGGTCTAGTAGAAAAATTTGCCCAAACAATTCACATTCATGAACATTTTCTTTCTATAATACTACCTTTGGATTCGTATTACATTAGTAGTATGTCTGTATTATATATCTTCCTATTCATATAAATGTATATTTATGAATGGAAGGGTGTGAATGAGAGCCATTACCCAAAATGATTTTTTTTTTTTGAGACAGGGTCTTGCTTTGTAGTTCAGGCTGGCTCTGAGCTCACTGTGAGGTCCAGGCAAGCCTGGAACTTAACAATCCTCCTGTCTCTGCCTCCCGAGTGCTGGGATTACAGGCGTGAGCTACCACGCCCAGCACTGTGGTATGTGATATTGATGGCTGGTGGGCATGAGTCTCCATGCCCAGCATTGTATGTGGTTACCAGGGATCGAACTCAGGACCTTGCGCTTGTGAGGCAGACGCTGGAACCACTGAGCTAACCCTCTGGCCCTACCCAAAATGATTTTGCACTCTACTTCCTTAGAGACATTTGTTATACAGAAATGAAAAGATGTAAGTCTCTGTGTTTGAATACTGTAATCCATCAAAGTGTTTCTTACAGTAATAACTAGTTCATCTCAAAGATGTCATAATATGTTTGGTTTTGGCATGAATAATTCTAGTCAGTGTTTTTTAAAATTGATTTTATTGGTACATTTTATATGTACATTATGATCACAATCAGCATTGAGAATCTGTACCAGTATGTGACACATCTCAATTCTCATTTTTTCTTGTTCTCCTGCCCTCCCTACAACTCCCTACCCCTATATGCATAAGCTTTGTTTTCTTTTTATCATCAAATTTTTTCTTTTTCTTCTTTACTTACCCCTACCCACTTTTCCCCTTCCCTCTTAAATGTTTTCTTCCCATTTAATTTTAGAATTAATTTTCACCTTCAGTTTCTCATGCCAGATAAATTGTGTTATTTATACATCTGTATCCTATTTATTTTATTTATGAATAGGTCCTCAAGTTACATCCATTTGAGTATAAATGACTCAAAGTTATTATTCTTTATGGCAGAGTAACACTCCATTTTATTTTTAAAAACCCACATCTTCTCTATCCAGTCTCTGGTTGATAGGCATTTGGGCTGTTTTGGTACATGTTGTCAGTACAGAATGATTAGATTCTTGGTAAGGAGTTAATACCTAACACATCTTAATTATTTTACATCCCCTTCCCATCTGATCCCTTTTCCTTTTGCAAAAGAGGTATTTTCGTGTTTCCTATTATCAATCATTTATTGCTCTTTACTTATACTTTGGATTTCACACATGCTTATTACGTGTGTCTGATTTATTTCACTTAACATAGTTTCAAGATTCATACATTTTCCTATAGATAACTCGAGTTTATCTCTATCACAGAGTAGTATTGCATTGTGTATAAACATTGCACTTTATCCATTTGTCAGTATACTTATAAGCTGCTCCAAAGATATAAAAGAACTATAAATGGGCACTGGGTATATAAAGAGACACTGAACATCGCTGGGCATTAGAGAAATCCAAGTTAAAACAACACTGAGAGTCTACCTTACTCCAGAATGAATAACCATAATCAAGAAATTACATAATAACAAATGCTGGAGAAGATACAGGAAAAAAATGAACCTTATACACTGCTGGTGGGGCTGTAAATGAGTAAAACCACTATGGAAATTAGTATAGAATGTTTCCTCAGAAACTGAAATTATAAATTTCATTTGACCCAGCTATTGCCTTTCTAGGTATCCTCAGAGAAGAGTAAAAGACAGCATTTATTCATGAAATAGGCATATATATGTTTACAGCACCAGGATTCATAATAGCTAAATCTTGGACATGGCCATGTGAACTTCAACAGATGAATGGATAAAAAAATGTAGTTTTTATGCATAGTGGAGAGAGTACTATGCTTCAATAAAGAAAGATACACTTGAGTCATTTGTAGAAAGACAGGTGCACCTTGAGACATGATGTTAAATAACATGAATCAGACACACCAATGTGAATATCAGATGGTTTCTCTTATATAAGAAACCCAAAGGGTAAATAAACAGTAAAACAAAAAGTAGATTTTGAGAAGCAGGGCGGTAAACCTTTCTAAAAGAGAAAGGGTTAAAAAAGATGAGGGAAATAAGAGGAAGGAGATGAAAAAATAAATTAAGATGGATTATGTGTATGTACCAACTCTGCAAAAGGAATGTAAGCATTTTATACTACATGCATGTACTAATAAAAACAAATTAGCTATTTTGAATTATGCTGCTACAAACCCAGGTATACATGTATCACTGTAATATGATGTCTTCAAATCTTTTGGGAAGACACTATAAGGGAAATAGATGGATTGAATGGAATTTATCCTTTCAATTTTTGAAGAATCTCTATATTGATTTCCAAGGTAGGTGCAATATCTCTTGAGCTAAATCCCCAGCCTAGCTAGCCCCTTGCTGATTTCCCGAGTGATCGTATTAGTTTCCATGTCCACTACCAATGGAGAAGGCTGTTTTTCTCCCTTGACCTTTCGATTCTGATTGCTTGATGATAGCCATTATTTCAGGAGAAAGATGGACTCTCAGTGTTGTTTCAATTTTCCTTTCTCTAATAGTGAGACTGAGCATTTATTCCTGTACTCATTGTTCAGTTGTACCTGTTCTGACAAATATTTATTCATTCCCTTGACTACTTTTTGATTGGGTCTTTTATTTAGGGAAATATGATTTTTTTAGTTCCTCATATATTCCAGACACAAGTCTTCTGTCAGAGAAAGAGAAGGCTTTGTCTCCATTCTGAGAATTTTCTCCTCACTCTTTTGGGTGTTTCCTTTGCTATGCTGAAGGGTTTTTTGTTTGTTTGTTTGTTTTTTAATTTGGTGAAATCTCATTCTTTGATTCTTACTGCTGTGTCTTGTGCACTAGGGTTCTGTTTTGAAGGTCCTTGCTATACTCATGTCTTCCAGAGTTTATCTGTTTTACTTCCAGTAGATTGTTTCCTTTTAACATTTAGATCTTTGCTTCATTGTGATTTTTGTTTAATATATAGTGAGAAATATGGATCTAGATCCATCTTTCTGCATGTGGATAATCACTTTTCCCAGTACCATTTGTAAAAGGGGCTGTATTTCCCCCCAACATATATTTTGTCCTCTTTGTTTGGTCAGGTAGCTGAATGTTCTAGGGGTGATATATGCATCCTCTATTCTGTTCCTTTGATCTACATGTCTATTTTTGTGCCAGAACTATGCCAAGTATATCCCTGCAGCTTTGTGACATAACTTTAAATCTGGGCTTGTGATGCCTCTTTCTTTGCTCTGATTGCTCAAGATTGCTTTTGCTATTGTGGGCCACAACAGGGGATATTTTCCCCTTTTTTTGTATTGGGGATCTAACTCAGGACCTTGCACTTGCTAGACAGGTGTGGTGCCAGTGAGTTACATCCCCAGTCCTGTCTTCCCATTTTCTTGATGTACTTTTCAATCTCCTTTTTTTCAGTGTAGTTTTTCCTGTGGTGGTCTTCTATCTGCTTGGTTAAATTAACTTGTAAATATTTAACTATTTTATGTTTATTGTTCAATGTGATCCTAAATTCTTTGTTAATGAATTTATTACTGGTGTACAGAAATGTTATTATTTTTTGTTAATTTTATATCTTGTTACACAGCTAAGTTTCAATTATTAATTCTAGGAGTCTTTTGGTGGAATATTTTGGGTTTCTATCATCTGCAAATAATGATAGTTTAACTGATTATTAATAATTCTTGCAAGATGAATTTTACTTCTCTGTTGTAAAAGAGTATGCAGTTAAGGTTATGTTTACTTGAAAAAACAGATTTTCAACCTATTCATTTGCCATAGGAACTAAACATTCATTATTCAGTGTAAGCAAATGGTATAAGCTTTGTAAATTGTTAGAGTAGTGAATTATTAAAATTTTATGAAAATATTGAAAAGGCATAAATATACCACCCATAATCTTTTTACCAAATACCTTGCTATTTTGAGATGTTTTCCTTCTTTACCACTTCACTTTTTTTATGTTATCTGAATCATGTATGCATTCTTGCATCATCCCAATTAATACTATCTCATATTACTGTTAGCATTATATTTCCCAGTTAGCATTTTGTTATTCTTGACATTAGTCATTAACTTAAGAAGGAGTGTGCCATAAACAAACACATGGCACATAGAATGATAGAGTCTTCAAATATCATTTTGCCATTTATATGTTGATACCTATGAAATAGTCTGTGATAAACTATTTATAATCTCTCTCCAACTTTTTTTTTTTTGGTGGTACTGGGGATCGAACTCAGGCCCTTGTACTTCCAAGGTAGGTGCAGTACCACTTGAGCTAAATCCCCGGCCCTCCAACAGTTCTTTATAATATATTTTCTCTCAAAAAGTACCCCATCCTCTGGTTCAGGTTCCTTCTCTTTCCACCAACAATTATCACACTGCCACATATGGACAAGTTTACTTAAATTTTGCTCAGGCTTATGTGTCAGACTAACTGCTAATATGAACATACTTTTGGAACAATTATCTGTCATGAGTATGGCACATCTCTATGACTCTCCTTATTCACATAGCCCTCTCTGTGACTATTCTTTCTCATTCGGCTCCCTCTTTCATTTATTTATTCATTTGGCAAATATGTGGAGCACTTTTGCATGTCAGGCAATATGCTAACAATAGATTATACTGGTGAATAGGACACAATTTTTGACAGTCAATTACAATGTGATGTGATAAATGCTAAGCATCATAAATCAAAGAAATTATGGCAGAAAGAATAAAGGCAATTATTCTTCTTATGGGATCAAGAAGAGCTTCGTTTGTGAACACAGTTTCTGTGATAGTTTTATGTCAGTACAACTCACAAAGAAAATAGGTCACAGCCGTGGAGGTCCAAGGACTTGCAGCCAAATCACTTGTTGGGGAGGGCTCTGTTTCTCAGATGAATCATGAAATAGAAGAGTCATGTGTATGGAAGAGCTTATACCAGCAAATGGGAAATCAGGCAGGGCTATGGTGTCACAATTCCCTCTGAGGGCACGTAGTCAATGACCCGAGGGCCAGTGGCCTTGCCTGTCAGAGGTTCTCTCAACATCAATTGACCCTTGGGCGACACTGAGTCAGTCTCACTGAATGTCATACTTCCAGAATGTGTGTACACATGGCCAGAAAATGAAAATTTAATGGCTAAGACAGTTCCAAAATATAAATTTGGTAATGGAAGTAAATTCAGGAATGAGCTGTTTTGGAAACAAGGAATGTTTAAAAAGAGATAAGTAAGCTCCAGCTTTAGCCAAAGTCCAGTTTATAAAGTGACTCTGAAAATTGTCCCAGGTACATATAACCCAGTGCTTAGTATCTAATGGGCATAGAAGCGCCTATGACCATGATGGGTTTATTGTTAAAACACCTGGCCAGGGACCGGAGATTTAGCTCAGTAGTTCTGGCGCCTGCCCCGCAAGAGCAAGGTCCTGAGTTTGATCCCCGGTAACCACATACAATGCTGGGTGTGGAGACTCACGCCCACCAGCCATCAATACCACATACCACAGTGCTGGGAGTGGTGGCTCACGCCTGTCATCCCAGCACTCGGGAGGCAGAGACAGGAGGATTGCTGAGTTTGCGGCGGCTTGCCTGGGCTACACAGTGAGCTCAGGGCCAGCCTGAACTACAAAGTGAGACCCTGTCTCAAAAACAACAACAACAACAACAACAACAACAACAACAAAACCACCTGGCCAGCCAGGTCAGGGCAGCGGAGAACTGCGGGTGGCATGCCAAACATCAGAACTTACTATGCATAACAGGACTGTGGGTAGCAAGTACTAGAGATAGAATCCAGACTTAGGCAGAGACCACAGTCCTTTGAATTTAGAAACTCTTTACTACAAGTTGCAAAGGCATTTGTGTTCAAAATAATTAACATGTAATAAAATCTACTTGGAGCAAAACTGGGTGGAACTCTGAGTCTAGGTCTACATGTCACTTAAGGAAGGTTGTATTAGTAGACAAGACACCAGTCCAATTGAATCTATGGTTAGGTTAAGGATATTCTTTCCTCCCAATAAAATACACCTGAAGGTATGGTAAGTTGTTTTCCCCATGTTTAATTCCTCAAAAGAGGATCTACACATCCCAATTTAGTAATATTTTCAGTTAAGTGCTGTGAAATGATGAACTCTGAGTAAAAGGTGAACACGAGGAAGTGTCTGTGAGAAATGCAAAGCACCACAGACACTCTGGTTTACCGAATTAGAGGAGTGGCCCATGTTTTGTTCCATGCTGCATTGCAAAGAGCCAGAAACTTTGCAAAATATCTTGTGGGTTCCCCAAGAAGTGGCTGAGGAAAGACAAGACTCCACATTTTGGTATTTACCTGGGTTTGTGAGTTGTCAGTAGGTGTTGACTTTGTGGATTCAAAACATTCAAGCTGAGGAACTGAGTAAACTTTTAAAAATCAATTCCATCCTTAAGTTTCATTGTGAGACGTAACTTCTGCTAACAGTTTCCGAATAAGAACCTGGGAGAAAGACAAGAAATTCCCACAGATTATTTATCTTATGAATTCACTTCCTGCTTTAAGAATCCCAGACTATGAAGCAACATGCATAAATTTATAGATGGTATCTGACTGGCGTAAGAGGTCAGATTGAGAAACTTCATATAATCAAGAATTTTTTTGATACTGTAATCCTTTTATAGTTCTATGCTTTCTTATTAAATTTATGAAGACACTGTTGGATAATATATGATCATGAAAACATTTTGAGAAGTACAGATTAAGTGTAGCAAAAAAGAGAAAATCTCTGTTTGCAATTACTTTTAGTTTTCCAATTTAACATGTCAAGAATCTAAATTCTTTAGGAGTTTTGTTTTTCAAGATGAGGGTTTCTAGAGCCAGAACAGAGCATCAGAAAGCCTTCCACTTGAGGGAATGACCTCCTGGATATGTGACATTCTTCAGAGAAGTAAAAGGTGACTGGACTGAGCTGAGAGTGGAGTTTTCTTGAAGTGTCAAAAGTCAGGATAGTTTTTAACTTACTGAATATTTAAGAAAAAGCTATTTATAAAATTATGACTCACCCATGCAATGGGATACAATGCTTATATTATGAAGAAGAGAAAAATTATTCTTTATTCATTAACATGAAACAATATTCAATATTTATAAAGTGAAAACAAAAGTAAACTTCAGCAAAACATTTGGTCTATATTTGAGTTAAGAAAGAGATAAACGTAAACAGATAGACAAATGTGTTCATTAGCTCTTGATCACTATGACCTGAAATAATCAACTTATAAGGGGGAAAGATCTATTTTGGCTTATGGTTGCAGAGGTCTCAGTCACTGGTTGCTTGGCCCTGCTGCTTTGGGCTGTGATGGTCTAGTTCATCACATCAGGAGCATGTAGAAGGGGAGATCTGTCTACTTCATGGCAGCAAGAAAAGAGGAAAGGGCTGGGAAGTCAACATCCTTTTCTACAGAAAGCTCCTGCAGACAAAACTTCCTCTGCTAGACCCTCCCTCTTAAATCTTCCATTAGCTCTCAATACTGTCATAGGCCAGTGAGCAAGGCTTTAACCAGCAGAACTACTTTTACTATGTATATGACCATGCTTAATAAATCCTAGTTTCATGAACTCATCATACTATATGCTTTATTAAATAATAACTATTTTAATAATTTTTACTTAGAAAATGGTTGCAGAGACATTTGAATAATTACTTTATGTTGAATCTATATATTAAGATTAACTGCCTTTTCTAGAACATATTGTACTTACAGAATTAGGGTCTAGAAGAGAGTTGGTGCCATTTTAAGAGGTAATATATGAGATTTTATATATTACTTTAGGCTGTGTTTTTCCAGTCTTAAATGTGAATATTTAGAAAGTCAATTTTTTTTGCTAGAATCCTGTATTATGGCATATATTTGTCCTCATTTATTTGCCATTTTTAGGATTACTGAGCCTTTTGGTAAACATTAATTCATTCCTCTCCTGTGCTATCTGTACCCAATGTAGGAGAAAAATATGAAATATAATTTTACTACCTTAGGAAATGCAATATTTACTGAGTGTGAATTGCTTCTCTACAACAACTGATGACCTTCACTACAAGAGTCCCTGGAGGTGTAGCACATGTTTAGTTGCTTATTTTTAATCCCCTGAAGAAAAATAGAATATTTCAAGACCTCATTTATAGTCATGAAAATAATTGCAATTTAACATTCAAAGTAATTCTCAGGTAATTCTTATGATACCTTGCAAAATTAGACTATTCATAAACTCTTAAAAGTTTAGCCATTTCCTGGATTTATATACTTAAGAACATATCTTTCTTCTATTACTTAGAGGTTTCTTACCATGGAGTCCACAAAAGGAAAATGGATCTTGGGGCGGAGGGTTAGCTCAGTGGTTCCGGCGCCTGCCTCGCATGCGCAAGGTCCTGAGTTCGATCCCCGGTAACCACATAGAATGCTGGGCGTGGAGACACGCCCACCAACAATCAACACCGCATACTACAATGCCGGATGTGGTGGCTCACGCCTGTAATCCCAGCACTCGGGAGGCA
>PVIC010013296.1:0-38219 GCA_004025085.1 Thryonomys swinderianus
AAAAGTTTTGTTAATTTCTATTCTGAAACTGAGCTCATGAGTTACCTCTCTGTCCATATGCCAAAATTTAGCATTGATCCGCAATGTGTATGCAACATGTAGGTTGTAAATGTACCCCAGAACCCTTTGGGGATAAGAGATCACTGGGATTCAGGGAGTTAGGGGGACAGGAGGAGAGTGAAATAGGGTTAGCAGATTTATGGAGATCACCTATACTCTAGAACCTCATATATGACAACGGGTAATAGAGGATTGAATGGTGTATATAAAATAGCACCAACTCTATGCTGTAAGACCACTGGAGACTTTGCACAGCTTCTTATAATACTGCAGGAGAAGAAATAGGGCAACCCAAGAGTCTTTTACTTCTGGGTATTGCTTCTGATAGGAAGATAGGAGAGGGCATGGGGACAAGAGGTGAAAAGAGGGGTCTAAGAGTTGATGTCAAAATAGAAACTAGATTCCCTTTTTATCTTTCTTTATCTTGCCTGGTCCCTCAGTGTGTCTCTAATGTGGAGGATGCAAAAAATGGCTCCAGCTCTTCTCTGGCCTGGGTCCTCACAAGGCATCTCCGGGGTGGGGTTTTCCAGTTAGTCCTGGAGTGAGTTAGAGATTTGGAGCCATTGGGAAGTGGTGAGTGCATTTTGCATGTGAGAAAGATAGGAATTCAGGGGTCTGACTAAGAATGGAATTCCACAGCTTGCTTTTATTTCCCAAATTTCATGCACTGAAAACCGAATCCAAATTTACAGTGCTGAGAGGTGGGATTTGTAAATGAAGACAAGTCACTCTAACAAATGGATTAATGTTATTATCACATGTGTGTTCTTTTTTGTTCCTATCCAGGATGTGGCTCATTCATTAAGATTAGTTTTGTTATAAAAATGTGTTTGGATCTTGCTTCTCCCTTCCTCTGTTTCTCTCTTACTCTCTACTTTCAACCATAAAATGAGGTAGCCTAAAATACTTTAGATATGGGGACCATGTTCTCAGACTTCCCGGCCTCTAGAACTATCAGTCAAATAAACTTTTTTCTAAATAAATTATTCAGCCTTGTGCATGCAGATGTAGTAGCAGAAAATGGAATAGATGACCATAATATGTAGTTGACCAACGGTTAAACCAACTCTTATTAGACAGCATTGCATTGTAATTCAGCAAATCAACTAAGCCTAATTATTTGAACTACTTTTTTCTTACATAGTGGAAGAACAAATTCTTTGAAGTTTTGAAGAGGTACTCTGGGTAATTTCAATGTCAGTTCAAAATCAAAATTTCATTTATAATTTCATTTGAGAAGGTAAAATAGTCAAAACTGTCAAAAGACTTAACATTTTATTAAATGAAAACCTGGTTGCATAAAACAAAACTTACCTATCATGTAATCACAGTGATGATAAAATGATTCAAAAGTTACTACAAGAGGCACATATTTGAGAGTATCAATTTTTTTAGTTTATTTTTACTTTTATTGGTGTACTGTATATAAACATCATGATCACACTCAATATTAGGGATTGAGAGATTCAATTTTTTGAACAATCAAATATAATAGCAACATGAACCAAGGAAAAATCTTCCAAGAGACTAAATAATCATTTTCTTAGGTAGGTTGCTTAAAAAAGGAAACAATATCTTTTAATGACTTTTAAAAGAAAGCCAACAGTTGGGCCGGAGGATTAGCTCAGTGGTTCCAGCGCCTGCCTTGCAAGCACAAGGTCCTGAGTTTGATCCCCGGTAACCACATACCATGCTGGGCATGGAGACTCACTCCCACCAGCAATCAATACCACACACCACAGTGCCAGGAATGGTGGCTCACCCCTGTAATCTGAGCACTCGGGAGGCAGAGACAGGAGGATTGCTGAGTTTGAGGCTTGCCTGGGCTACATAGTGAGCTCAGGGCCAGCCTGAAGTACAAAGAGAGACCCTCTCTCTCAAAAAAAAAAAAAAAAGCAAGCCAACAGTGTAAGCTGATGGTTTGATTTAGCAGAGAGAAACCCACAGTCTAAGTTTGCACTGGTATATTTCTTCATATTAAAGTTCATCTAAGGGGTTTTGGGTGTAGTTCCATAGTAATAAATGTGCTTAATAAGTGTTAGGTGTTCAGCTCAATCCTCAGCACTCAAAGAATAATTTAAAAAGTCCTGAGTCACTTAACAAATTTAAATAAGTCAGCCAGAGCTCAGCTAGTTTTTATATTAGAGATTATGTTGTGTTGCTGATATGGATTCGAACTGATGTCACTTCTTTTTTTTTTTTTTTTTTTTTTTGAGACAGGGTCTCGCTTTGTACTTCAGGCTGGCCCTGAGCTCACTATGTAGCCCAGGCAAGCCTCAAACTAAGCAATCCTCCTGCCTCTGCCTCCCGAGTGCTGGGATTACAGGTGTGAGCCACCACGCCTGGCTGATGTCACTTCTTCATGAAGTGAAAGAACAAGGGATAGGAAGTTCAGGGAATTCAGTATAATATCGTCGTTATGCAATGCAATGAGTAATCGTTTGGTAACTAAAAATGAATGAATACATTTCTCAAGGTTTTCAACCACACTTAGCAAGTTTAGCTTTACATAAAATATATAACAGAACTTAATGCACATCATAAGTATTTAAAATTCTGTCCTCGTTAAAATAAATGTAACTAACTCTCTTTTTACTTGAGCTATGTAAAAGATAGATGCAAAACATTTCGTGTTTGCATTGTGTAGAATTTTCTTTTTACACTTCCTATATCAGAAAATATTAGCAATATGATAATTACTATTTAATTATTAGATATATTCAAGAATATAAATATACTTCCAGAATATACTGAGAATGTAAGATAAAAATATATTTTTAAAGACAAGTAAGAAATTGCATATGAATTAAGAACTTTTTAAAAATGATTTTAATTATTCTGAACTTTAGGGATTCAAAATTATTTTATTTTTCTTTTAAGGGAAGTTTTATTTTATTTTTCTTACTGTTTCACTTTTGATATCATGGACCACTCATTCCTTAACTGAAATAACTAAACAGAATTTAATTAATGTATGAGTTTGAATCTCTAACTGAGCAAATATACTCTATAAAATAGCTTGCTCTGTAGTTTATGGCATACAATAGTAAGATAATGAAAAGTCCACCTCAAAATAGTTTGCTTGTGATATACATTCTGCTTGAATAAGAGTTTTTATGTCAAAATAGAACCTTAGATGATTTTCTTAGTACATGGGATAACATTCTGGTATTGAACAACTGTGTAAGGTATCAAATGGAGATTAATTTTAGTGGCATATACATAAAATGTTTACCAATTTGGATTACATTATTCCTAAGAAAAACTGCATAGAGTTAGACTTAAATGGCCATAGTTTTTATGTTTTATGTCTAAATAAGAAAAAGTGCACAGTCTATAGCTAATGGGCTATAGTTTTTTCAAATTGATTTTAGTGGTACATGTTATATATAAATCATGATCACAGCCAACATTAAGAATTTGTACCAGTACATGACATGACTTAAACCTCATTTTTCCCATTCTTCTGCCTACCCTACAACTCTCCACACCCTACATACATAAGCATTGTTTCCATCGTTTTTTTAAATTATTTTTGCCATCAAATTTTTTCTTTCCCTTCTATTCTTATCCTTATTCCCCTTTTCCCTTTGAATACCGTATCTTTTTTTTTTTTTTGGAAGAAGATGTACTGAAGGTGTAAATGAGTTCTAAATTGTACAATAGATATTGCAGAATGGGCTACAGCTTTTAAGTTTCACTAACAAATGGGAAAATACTATTAACAAATTCCGTTGAAATATTATGTTAAATGAACTTAAACTTTACAAATTATTTTTAATGAAACATCTAAAGCAAAACTAAAGTTGTTAAACACTTCCCTTTATACTTTTGTATGTTGGCATAAACAAATTACTCTTTTGAAATAATTTAATTAGAAGTCAGATTTACCAACAGCCTTCAATATATCAGTCTTTTCTAACAAACCCATTAATGGGTTTTCCTAACATTTTTCTAAGTAGTGAAAAAACGTGTAATAATAGATCCAAAAAATAAAACACATTCATTACCACACTGACATTCAGTATTGCCTCTGTTGTTGTAAATGAACAAGTCACTACTTATTTAGTCCAAAGAGGTAATAACATGGCATATTGAAATAAATTTTTATTCTTTATTCTAATTGTTTGAATTATAACAACTCTTATGTTCTTAAAGAAATTGACATACTGTTGAAATTAGCAGTGGAGAAAAGCGGCAAGTTGATTCACAAGTGGCAGCATTTCTTTACTGTCAACCTAGAATTGCAGTAAATCACATAATAAAAAAATAATAGAAAGGTAAGTTGTTTGTTTAAATTATTTTTAGTAAACAAAGATCAAAACACTCCATGCTCTTGAGTTCAGCCATGCTGAATAGAGTTTAAATTTGATATTTTCTTTATTAACATCTATTTGTATTCTATTAAAATAAAATATAAAAATGTAAAAATAAAGCAAAATTTAGTTATGATGAAAATGTTAAGTATGTAACTTTCTATTGCAGATTTATGTCATTTAAGTAGGATAGAATTAAATCATAAAATAAATAGTTTTTAGGTAAATGTTATCTATAACCTTCTCAAATATAGGTAAATTTTACTTTCTTTACATTCTTTATATTCCAAGATATTTAGAGCTTACAAATTCTTAGGAAAGAATGTAAGTAAATGTAAGGAATTTGGATTACCAAAGATCTTTTTATATATAGTTTATATTTTATAGCATTATATATTATAATTTCTCATATTTTGACCTATATATATAGAGAGATACCTTAAATGGCAACTTTTTAATAAAAATTATCAAATTAGGTACATCTAATATGCAGTAATTTACACATACGACAGTTTATAATGCATAATTTGCTAGGAAGCATCCAACCATTTTAACAACGGCCAGTCAGGATAAATTTGATCAAATTTAGTGATGAATTTTGCATATATTTAAAATAACATTCTGCTCACTTCAGCAGCACATGTACTAAAATAACATATATCTGCCTCCCTAATCCAGAAGCTAGAAAGTTTGTTCTATCCTCATGGGACAAAATGTGCTGATCTAAGCCTATCTTAACAATTTTAACAGTTTAAAGTCCAAATTCCAATTTTAACAGTTTAAATTCTATTTTGTCAATCTATATAAATGACTAGCAAGCATCTCAGTTTGTCAAATATCTATGAAGATACCTTAATTATATATTTGTAAGAATTAAAAAAAAATATTGTCCTCATTGTAAACTTTTTCAAAATTTTTGTCTATTTAAAATATAGTCATTGTTATTTTTCACAGGGTTAAAAAAAATTTGCCACATCCACAAATTAAGGAAAGAAAAGTTTATTTTAGCTCACAGTCTCCAAAGGTTTCAACCCATACCTGACTGGCTTCAAGGCACAGAGGCGTGGCAGAGACACAGTTTAAAGAACAAATACTTCATGCTAAGTGCAGGCCAGAGGCAGGAAGTAGAAAGAAGCAGCAGTAAGCTTCCCTTTCTCTTTTATATCATTCAGGATAGAAGCTTTTAGGGTAGTGTCACTACACCCAGGACGAGTCTTCTCATTATCCACTCCCCTAAACCATGCTAAATCAATTAGTTGACTAATTTAGTTTCACACATAATTAATCCTAGTATCATACAACTGATATCCAGCCAGCTCTGAAAATCCCAACCAATAGGTCCATAGGGTTATTGGAGAATATCTAGATATTAACCCAAACAATCATTAAAAAGATTAATTTTCTTCTAATAATGAGGGTGAGAAATGTTATCTTTAAATGAAGTTTAAACTGGTACTGAACCTATTTTTATTTGATGCTTTTATTTTGATACATACATTTTTCAGATCTTAAGGTTGCCTAAAAGCCCTGAAAGAGAATAACCATTATAGGGGAAAGTTGTGGCGATAATTCGAGCTCCTCTTTCAACATAGGAGTACAATACCTATTAAAATAAATAATGGAACAATATTTGCTAGATTAAAATTTTATTTAAATAGTGCTCAGATTCAGTTAGATACTTGTAACTGGCTTCAACTAGTACTATATTGCAGTATGTTCAATGTGAAAATGTTTTATTATAATGATAAGATAATGCCTAAAGTTTTCTTTAAAACTTTATACATTAATATGCTTGAAATGTTTATCTGTGTTTTATCTTAATGTGGTGACAATTTTTTTTTTTGAGACAGGGTCTCGCTTTATGGTTCAGGCTGGCCCCGAGCTCACTATGTAGCCCAGGCAAGCCTCAAACTCACAGCAATCCTCCTGCCTCTGCCTCCCGATTGCTGGGATGACAGGCGTGAGCCACCATGCCCGGCAACGTGGTGACAATTTTATGCACTTGTGATTGTTATCCAGAAGCCTGATGATGGTTCTGAGAATCTAATGATGGAAGCAGAATAGAGACCTTAACTTTTCTTCACTTGCCACAGTGCTTTTTATATATCAGGGCTTTCCCAGAAGTTGTTTACCTAAAATTGCTACAGAGCTTGGTGAAACTTGAAGAAGCTTTGACAAACTAATGATTGAAGGTACTTATTCACTAGTTATTAAAACATGCTTATATAAAATTGCAGCCAGATTCAATTCATTAAACTACCTTCGCTGCTATTTTATGGATTGTATCCAAAATTGTCCTAGAATTTTAGGTAAAAAAGCATCCGGGTTGGTGTTGGGTTATATAGAAACCCCGGTTTTCATACAGTTTCAGTGATAAGTAATAGAGTCTATCTATGGGCAGCATTTTACGTATTTTGCACAGTACAGCCCTTGTGTGGGCTCACAATGACACATGGCTGGGACACAGAATTAGTTGATAATGTCCTTGTCAAAGAATGCAGCTGTTTCTAAGTGGATTTGTTTGATAAATCCTTGGATTTGTCAGATGTTGATTACTTATTTTATATTACATTTATATAACTGTAAGAATTCAAGCAAGATGCAGAAGGTGTGAGAGAAAAAGATTAGATAGCAATTTAAGCACAATTTGTTAAAATGTGAAAATATTAGCCATAAGGTTTGAAATTTCAATCATAATTCACTCCTGGTATGAATCGCTTTCTAAAATCAATTTATTAATTACACCATTTAAATGTAATTATTCTACCTATTCAAAATTTTTATTATTACTTTTTAACACCAAGATAAATTCAGTGAGGATAATTACCTTAACGGTAATTCAGCACACATTTCTCAATCTGCTTGGTAATACAAGATATTCTCCACAGAGTCTCTGCTTTTAATCAGTCATTCACAAACTTACTTCCCTGTGCAGTGAGCCCTTCAGGAGGCTATTTAAAGGATAATAATTCTTTCCACAAGGACTAGGCAGAGGTGAGGTCTTTGTCCTGTTTAATCTTTTGATATCAATAATGGTGTTACATAAATTAAGAAAAGAAATATGAAGCACAAAAATAGAAAGATTATCTTATAATCCTGGAATATCAAATAAGAACATGGAAAATCGATGGATTAGACAAGTCTCCATAATTGCACATCTTCATGTCAAAACCAGATATATTTATCAGACAATTTTTCCTACAAATATCAGTGTGCTATTGATAACTCCACATCCAATTAATGCAGCAATGGCCACTTTGTTATCACATTCATTGATCCACTGAAGAAGAAAATATAACACAGTTATCACATTTACCTTTTTGCCAGCATCTATACTCTCAATAATGTACTTGAGTTTATGCAACATGTAGTATGGTACTTTAGAAACATTTTTGTGTGTATCCTACCTCTAAAGTAATTGTGTATCTACTAAGAAAAAATAGATAACACTAACGTTGTTTTAAAGGCAATGCGAGTTATTACACAAGTGGAATTCTAATGTGGAATTTTCTAAACAGTTGAGGGTTATAGATATACTCCAATTTAATGCAATAGGCACTTGTCCCATAAAACTGTTAGCTTCCACATATTTTTAAGATGTGGAATATATCACAAAACCTTCCATAAGTAATTTAAAGCTTCACATTCTGTTAAGTTTAGAAATCATTCAGTTTTTTCCCTCGTGTCTGTGATAATATATAATGATAAGAACAAGTAGAAAATACTGATTTTCTCTTCCTTTAATGATCAAATAAAAATTATCTTCAAATAATTCATAATTTTATTTTTCTCTTTTATTTTTCAATTCAAATTTAATGATAAGATAGAATCATCACATCATTAATTGTGAACAGCCCATTTAATTCATGAAACTGTAATATTTGAAACAGAATACATGCTAGATTGCTACAGTTCCTTTGTGGACACACTTTGCTGAGCTATTCTCTAAAGTGTGTTCTCCTTAATGGTATTTAGCTTTTACTTCTTTTAATGAATTACTTGAATTAAGTTTTGTTTCTCATATAAATCTTTTAAAAATCTTCAATTTATTCAGGTTATTTAGAAAACATGAAAACATCTTGAGAAAACCACTTGATTTGTAAATAGAACAAAAAAAATGATGAAGAAAAATAAATAATTCAGTAGCTAAAGAACTGGGTAGTACAAGATTTTTTTCACTGTAGCAAATCTATTATTGTTAAAACTAAACAGATGCACATAATAAATACTACACTTAATATTTGCCAAGTGGCTGAGAAAATACATATATTAAATATTAAAAATTAAAACACTAATATTTAAGTTGAGCTCATGAGAACATGATATGAATGGGACCATCAGCACTAACATGTATGGAGATTCATCAAAAATCAAAAAATAAATACAGTTTGAAATTAAAATTTAAGAATGAGAGATATGAAAAGACATATAGATTTATGAGAGAAAACATCAGAATACATGACCAAAAGTGAGAAAAGTGAACATTAAAGTCTAAAAATGTTCATGGCTCATATTGTAAAAGGTAAAATAAGAAATAATATCACTATGGATCGAATGTTTATGTCCTTCCCAAATTTGAATACTGAAATCTAGTCTCCAATGGGATGGACACAACTTGATGTTAGATCCTTGGAAGTAATTAGCTCATGAAGTTGAGTTTGTGACTGGTGTCCTAATAAGAAGATATGAGAGCTAATTAGCTCTTTGAATCTGGAGTTAGAATTAAATATATGTAAGAACATATTAACATGCTTTATAACCCCAGTTCCTATTTAACATTCATATTTTTATGGTTTAGTTCTTGTTTATAAGCAAACCATTCTGTAGGAACTTGCTGTTTTCCTACCTGTGCTTAGTCATATGTTTGTGTTCCTGTGTATATGTGTTGTATATATCTTTTTTGGATATATATTTCTTAATATGCATATATTCTCTAATATCTATCTATCTAGATATATATGTATCTATCTAGAGATCTATCTAGAGATATCTATCTAGATATATATATGTATCTAATATATTATACATATACATATATATATATATATATAATCCTGCTCATTGTCTGATTTAATGTAGTATATCAATGTAAATATTTCCCTTGATAGATCTGGTCAAAAAACTACTCCTGTAGTACTTGAACTGGCGATTTTCTCACACAGCCTAAACTGGCTAAGACACTACCCAGCTTGAGGGGTTCATGTAACATTCCAATGTCTGGTTTCATGTTTTTTGTCTTTCTCAAATCATTATTATCATTTTAGTGGAGTTATGAATTGAACTCAGGACCTTGTACTTGCCAGGAAAACAATGGCAACAGTGTACTACATCCTCAGCTCCCAAGACATTTTTAGACATGTCTTCACATTCCTCCTTTCTCATTGTGTCATTCTTTTTTCTCTGAGTTCAAACACACTCTTTTTTTTTTTTTTAGGATTTTGCTTATGTGGTCTGTCTTTCTTTCAGTTTTAGTATTGTTTCTTTTTTACATTTGCAATTATTTTTTTATGCTATAGAGTAGCTAGCATTCTTTGTTCTCTCTTCAGTTTACTAGTCATCTATGCTAAAGTGTCTAATATGCTTTTATTATTATTTTATTTTTCTTCATAACTATGTGAGTATATACCAGTACTTTTTTTTTTGATTTCTTATTCTCATTGACTACTAGTTCATGATAAAATTCTGAATAACTTTTCTCCTTTTGGAGGTATATTATTATGGTCATTTAAAAGTGTCTGGAAAAAAATGTGGTCTATGGGAAACAGAGGAAGAGGATACAGTCAATATGGGAAATGGGAAGAAGAAGCAGCCAGAACCCTCACAACAAGCCCTAGTCACCCATGAGTCAGACACCAAAAGGATTTGTCAGGGTCATGTGAGGACTCGTAACTGCTCGTCCCAGGAATGCTAGAACCTTAGACAAAAGTGGCTTGTAGATATGCGGACCATTATGTTCTGTATGCTCCTTCCTCTCTGATTATTTTGTGCTACGTCAGATGTTCTTCAGGATGTATAAAATGTTCTCTGTATTCCGCTGGAGATGTTGACTTCTACTCAGGGAACCTTCCCACTTCTTTCTCGGTGGTCAGCTATTATGGTCACTACTTACAAATGTGCACTATGTAAGCCTATGCTCTCCTAATAAACTTCCTAAACACAGCCATTAACTGTTAGTTCTGTCAGTTATTTAACTGATAGTCACCTGTAACCCACTGGTGGGTTATGAGCAAGTACCAGCCATCAGCTGGAAGAACAGTTGTCTGTCCATGATCGTCCTCCTGGTTTCCTTCCCTGTCAAGGGAAAAACTCTACATGATTAACAACCAATAAACCACAAAATTGTAACCTAGAGAAAACGCTGAGCCCAGGCTCGATTCTTGCCACTCTGGGCATCAAAAGATAAAATAACCGAGCTCACCACATCTTTATTTATATAATTGAAAGAACTGATATATTCAGTGTTATGGGTAAATACACAAAGCTTTTGAGGTTTGTAGTGCAGTGAAAATTATATTACCATATGTTTGGTAATACATACAACTAGTGATTTCTAATTGTCATTGAGATAGCTTATTAACTAGAATATACAAACTTGCTAGTATTTTCATTGTTATCTCTACATTATTTTTGAGTTTTTAAATCTCCTTTATATTTTAATATAATAATACATCCCTGCTAGTTGCTGAGTGTGGAAAGTGACTAAATTATAGGTATTTACCTTCTGAAAATGTGAACCAACTTTATTTTCATAATAGCCAACCCAAGGATATATACTAATTACAATGCACAAATCATTTTATCCAAGAAAAAAAGAAATTGTTAAAGTATTCAAGAAAGAGGAAGTTTCCTTTGCACTGACAGAAGAACATGTTCTGGGCAGTCATTCATGGTTGTCCACCATGGTATTAATCTCGTCTCGGACGAAGCTGTTCGTCTTCTCATCATCTTTGAGGCTCAGATATTTAAAAACGCTCTGCCAAGATGCGCTTCATGTAAATGAACCATATGTCACCAGTTTACAGTGTTGCCAAGGTGCCGCTAAAGCTCGTTCCAGGTAGAAAGTTGTGCTCATTATTCTCATATTTATTACTGAAGAAAAAGCTATTCTAAATAAGTCCTTTGTAGGACAATCCAAACACTCAAAGTTTGAAGAGTAAAAATACCACTGATATTTTGTCACTGTCCTTTTTTTTCTCACATATGTTTAGTGAGATTGCTGATGTGCAAAGAATGTTTTTCTTACCATTTCTTTTGAAATCCTCAGAGGTAGTAGCTATATCAAAGGCAGGCTGCTTGTACTGAATGTTTCTTCTGAGCAAATCCAATACTAATTTGGTGTTTATTATCAGGTAACTTGGTGTTATTTTATTATTATAAACTAATTTTTCTTAACCTTAAACTGTTTATTAAATGACTTATTCATTAATTTTTAATTTTAAATGTTAAAATAATTGGATATATTTCCAAAAGAATGTAAGGATTCTTTTCTTGCAAAGGGATTTCATTTTATCCTGTAGCACTGGTAATAGCCAGTATGACACATTGCAATATACAAAAAGTCACCTGCTTCTGGAAGACACCAATTATTCATTTATTCATCATTTCAAGATGGGAAAAAACTATATTATACTGCTTAATACAAATTTGATAACAAAAGACATGGTCTAATTAATGTTAAATAGTGTGAATGCAATTTAAAGCTGGCTTACATGAAACAAAATGAATTTATCAAACAAAATTTTTAAAAAAAGGGAATAGTCATACAGCTTTCAGGAGAAAGTATGTGACTAAAAGAACAGACTGATTCTGTCAGCATTTATTACTAGAGATAGTTTGATAGATCAATGTACAGAGACATCTACATATAGAGATACACAGACATTTATGTCCATATTATATATTTATATCTATCTGTGGGTTCATGAAGCAAATTGGTGTCTTGGTTGTTTTCTCCTTGTAATGTTTTTTCCTAGTTTGGGAATCAAAGTAATGCTAGCTTCACAGAAAAAAGTTGAAAAGCATTTCCTCTTTTCAGTTCTGAAAGGCTTTTTTTAAGATAGCTATAATTTTCTTCTTTAAATTTTTTGAGGTTAACTAGAGAATGCATGTGGAGTGGGAATTGGCCTTATAAGAATGTTTTTTTCTATGTAGTGACTGTGACACAATTAAGATTTTTCTACTCACTTTGATCAATATTTATAATTTCTGTATAGCAAACAATCTACATTTTATCAAGGTTATAGTACTTAACATATATTTGGGGAGAAATAGGGAATACTCTGTCATTATATTTTCATAACGAACTTTACAAAAAGTTAACTTTTCATGTTGGAAGTTAAAGATATTTAAAGACATTAGTGAATGGTATTATCTGGGTCTGGTTGATGAAAACTGCTTACAATTTCTCTTATTTCCTTACTATTGCACTTATACTAATGTTGTTGAATATTTGCTGTAAACAAAGTTACTATTTTGTGAAGATTTGGAAAAAAGGAATAATATTTTGAACATATGATGTTTGAACAATAAGTCATAAGACCTTCTGGTATACATATGAAAATAAAATAAACATACAATTTACAAACATGCTAAAACCTTACAAAGAAGTTAATCTTCAAAACATTATCTGTTTCTCTTTTTCTTTTTTGATTCCTTTGGCATCTTTGTCATATTCTTACCTTATCTCTTTCTCTTTCCCATGTACAATCAAACACGTTGCTTAGCTTGAATAGATTTGTGAAGAATTTGTTTGCTTCCAGTTAGTTTATTGCTTGAAGCAAAGTACAGACTTTGAAACGAAATTATAAACTTTTAGCCCAGTTTGGCAGGTCTATTATATTTCAAAAGTAGTAGAAATGATTCCTAAGTTTCCTCAGATCCTCCGAACTAGCCTACCTGCTTATCAGAAAGAGCCAAACAGCTTTAGAGTATCAATTTCCTAGTGGGATTTCTTTGTGCAAATAATAGATTTTTAGATATAATGGAATTTTAAGTAATGTAAACAATACTTGCAATCCATTACTACTATTATAGTTCCCAAGACCTCTCACCAATAACACAATTAATATACATTGAGAGCCTATTATATACTAATCAGTGTCCTTATTTCTTTTCATGTGTTGACTGATTTAAGTCTCTCCTTCAAACTATGTCATAGATACCATGTGGATACCGGGTTTAAATGTGAAAAAAGTGAATGCCCTCCAGTGTAAGGAACTTTCCAGAAATTCTCCAATCAGAGGCTGTGTTTCATTTGAACTCAGGCTCTGGGACATGCAAGTTCAATCTGCGCATACTATTTTGGTCAGTGCTGCCCAGGGATGAAGAAGACTCAGTTTTGTCTGCACTGATTGAGGCACTGTGTCTGTGGACAGCGCTTGCTCTTTTGGATTATTATGGCCGAAGCGTATTCACTTCAAAGTAAATTCAGTAAAATATTCATTCATGTCAGTTTATGATACTGAACATTTCAGTCCATGTTTCTGGTTACTCGTGTGATGCTGTGCTTCAGAAGGGTTGTTGGTGCCAGTGATCCCTAGGTTTTTGTGTAACTTCCTACATAGCCTCTTACATGGCCTGGCGTATATATGGTTGTATAATTTTATAATTGCCTGTCATTTCCTTTTTTGGCATTGGGTATTAAAGCCTAAGGCTTTGGCAATTGCAGAGGGTGGTAATATTGAATATCCTCAAAGCAGGCTCTAAAGAGTTAATCCCACATTGTTCATTTGTAGAGTGAGTCTTGCCGAAACTGGTTGGGAGAGACCACAGTAACTCACACCCAAAGTCTGTTCTCACAGTAAAACCTTCTAACTAGAAAGACACTGTTTTAATTACAAACATGTATTTTTTTTTCTATTCTGTTCCTAGTTTGAGACTGCTTTGTCTTCTCCTTTATGAACCTCATTTACATTAATTTCCATAGAAACCACACGTTGCTCTCCTAGAGTAGACTGTTCATAAATAGATTGCTAACAAAAGATTGCTAACAAAATAGATTGCCAGTAGAAGTTAGTGCCTGAGACTGGACGCATCTTTATGGGTTGTATCAGCACTGGTCATTGTGGCACCCTGCTTTCTCTGTCTTAGTTATATTTTTTAGAGGACTTTTTCCAGGCCTGTGCTGTATTCTAGGCAGGTGGACTTTCAGTGTAACTCCAGGAGTCTCTGGCAGCTGTTGTCTATATTACATACAGCCTATTTTTAATTTTTTTGAGATAAAGTCTCGCCAAGTCTCTAAGTGGCCCAGGCTGGGCTTATCCTCACCTTAGCCTCCAAGTGGTGGGATTAGATATGTTCACTGCCATGCCCATTTATGACTGTGTTATATAATTAGACATAAACATGTACACATGTTAGTTTGCTTATACATATTTTCCAGGAAAGCATTTTCTTCCTTTTCTGTGATCAAAAGTTAACTTCCTGTTGTTCATTAGGAATTGTTAACATGAAGCTCAATCCATTTAGTTTATCTATTAAATGGTTGCAATAAACAAATTGGATGTAACAACTTTTACATAATATCCTAATAATCTCAAATTTGTTACTTAATACAAAGACTTTGAATCGCTGTATGAGCAAGGCATAAAATAATTTAGTTTGGGGCCAGAGATTTAGCTCAGTGGTTCCAGCACCTGCCTTGCAAGTGCAAGGCCCTGAGTTTGATCCGGGTAACCACACAGAATGCTGGGCATGGTGACTCACACCCACCAGCAATCAATACCACATACCACAGTGCTGGGTGTGGTGGCTCATGCCTGTAATCCCAGAACTTGGGAGACAGAGACAGGAGGACTGCTGAGTTTGAGGTTTGCCTGGGCTACATAGTGAGCTCAGGGCCAGTCTGAACTACAAAGTGAGACTCTGTCTCAAAAAACAACAACAACAACAAAAAAAAAAACCCAAAAGCTGGCTTGACTTAGAATTTGGTAATATCACAGTGGTGCTAAAGCAGCACACGTTCAGCAGAAGCTAATTTTTAGCTCCTTGTTACTGTCCAGCATCTTGGGTGTCATCCAGTAATTTGCCACCCATGGGAAAGATCAAAACTAAAATGAAATGTAAGGTTGAAAGTTATCATAGTTTTTTTAATGCTGAAAATTTGTAAGCCAAACCATGGAAATTAGGGGGGCATCTTATGATATATACATGAAAAGAGGAGATATTTCTATTTAATTCTTGCTTTTGATCTCATCCTTACTAGATGAGAATGGTATAAGAACAACGCTGCATTGTTATGTTACTGGAGAAGTGCCGTGCACAGTTTAACTTAAGGTTGATTAAGTCGATTTTACAGCGTACGTAAGACTATAATATCCAGGCATTTCACTCACTGCCATGGGAAGGGAACCACCTCTTCATGTTAATGAAATTCTCATTAAAATAGCTACACGACAGTTAGTAAAGAAAAATCAGGTGTAGAACAATGAGTGGTTTAATTCCACCTTAGGGAACAAGAACTGGGGTAGCATCGGAAGGTATGTATGCAGTGGAATAAATCACGAAACTAGAGGAAAACGCTGGATTTTGAATAAATGAATCTAATGAAAGAAGAAAAGGACACCACCTAGTTTCATGAAAAAGAAATGCTTAAATCATAACACTGGAATGTTGTGGCCCCCACAGGCCTGTCGCAGGGCGGAGGCCGTGATTAGTTCACAGGAGCGAGTGAGAGCCTGCGGTGCTCAGGGTTGCCCATAGCGTTAGCGAGGAGAGAAAACTGTCACGTTCTAAGAACTGGATCACCTACCAGCGTGCGCTGCTCAGCTTTTTATTCTGTGATCTGCAGCTTACGAGCGAAGCTACACATCTGCTAATTTCAGCTTCGGATTTAGCCCAGACATTATTGTCTTATTTGCAAGATGATGCCATCCTTTGCCATTGTTTCACTTTAATTTTGATAGTTTGGTAGTATATAGCTATATCTATATATTCTTATATATAAAATATAAGATATAAATAAATAAATAATATATATATATATATTCTTTTTTAGTTCCTTATGATTTAGTACTGATTATCATTACTAGATTTGTAGATTCCAAGATAAGAGTGTACTACTGTTCCTTAAAATATGAACATTCAGATTTTTATTTATTTAGAGTTTAAATGTAATGGAAGGAAATCATGTTCCTTTATATTTATCATGAACATATAGATTTGTGAGGTCCAATATACATGATGTACCTTTCATTCTCCAAAATTCATATGTTGAAATTTAGTTACCAAGGTGATAGTTTTAGGAAGAGGCGACTTTCTGAAGTGCTCAAGTCATAAAAAGAGAGCCTTTGCTTACGGATTTATAAAGGATGTCTCTGAGAATTGACTTGTCCTTCCCAAAGGTGAGGGAACAACTTGAACATGTTGTCTATAAATTAGAAAGTGGGGGGCCGGAGATTTAGCTCAGTGGTTCCGGTGCCTGCCTCGCAAGTGCAAGGTCCTGAGTTCGATCCGGGTAACCACATACAATACTGGGCGTGGTGACTCACACCCACCAGCAATCAGTACCACATACCACAGTGCCCGGCATGGTGGCTCACGCCTGTAATCCCAGCACTCGGGAGGTAGAGGCAGGAGGATTGCTGAATTCAAGGCTTGTCTGGGCTACATAGTGAGCTCAGGGCCAGCCTGAACTACAAAGGGAGACCCTGTCTCACACACACACACACACACACACACACACACACATTACAAAGTGGACCCACATCCGACTCTGAATTTCAAAGTGTCTTAGTCACAGGGTTCCTAGGCTGTACAGTAATACCAAATACATTTCTGTTTTTAAAAATCTCCCCAAACTATGGAAATTTGATACAGAATTTGTTTTAGTGAGATGAAGACAACAAAATATACAAGAAAGGCAAAGTTAATTAAGTTTAAACTTTGACTGGTTTCACGGATGCTTGGTCTATGAAGACTTTTAAGTTTTGTGTGAGACAATGAAAGGTAAGTGAGTCATATACATGCCAGAAACCAATCATCCAGCCATATTCATGGTCATACACTGGAACTGTTCAGCTTGCTCTTAAAATTATAACTTGTGACAATTTTTAAAGCTTCTGCTATTTGTCTACTCTCTACTCTGCTTTTGAGATGAAATATGTCATGACTTGTTTGGAAAAAATTCCTTCTTTGGATATGATGTAGATTTTCCTGCAGCGAAACTGTTTCTTCTGCTCTTGCCCAGGTCAGGCGAGGGTGTGAAGACCTCAAAGACTGTATAAGGTGAGCTGTAAGATAGCATCTAAATGCTCTCTGTGAATCTTTAGATGCCAGATGAATGCACTGATAGTAGATAAGTATTAACAAACACAAACATATATACACATGTATTTATACACAGAAAAACATATGTATTTTAGAAATTCAGTTCCATGAGAAAATTCATTTCTACTTACCTTTCAAATTGTGAGTACTGTTAGTCTTCTTGGTAAATGCATCTGTTTCTCTCTTGAGCTATAACCGCCCTTATATTTTTATATACTGTGCAAGGAAGTTAGTCTACAAGAGGAAAGATAAGAGTTACCATTTGTATTTTTAAACCGTTAATTATAAATCATAAATGATCCTTGAGAATACTGCAGATTATTTGAGCTATAACAGTGATAACTTTTACTAGATACATTATGTCTAAATAGTAGGGTCTGTATTATGCCGTATTATAAATGCTATTTCATCATATAATATATGAAATCATTATTTAGTATATTTTAGGTCAGTATAGAATATACTATCAGTTGAGTTTTTTTGCCAATTTATTTATTGAGGTTATGGATCTCCAAGGTCATAGAATTTAATTACACAAGTACATTGCTCAGCTAACAAACTAGGCACATGTGAAATTTATCATATGGATCTCTTGCTCAGCCTTACTTTCTGGCACAGTGATTTTTCTATTTCACTCAAAGATATTCTACTTGTTAGAAAGTCATACAAATTGAAAAATGATAGGTTTCTTTGTGCCATTTTGGTACTGATCATTGTCAAAATGGAAGGTAACAGTGTGGTTTGGAGTAATAGAAATATGAAATTTCAATTCAAAACTTTGTAATGTTTATTTGGTTGACTGGGGTGCATACTTTATTGTTATACTTACTGATATATATTCTCCGGTCATTTGCCAAATCTTTCATTAAAATCATGTCTGAAGTTTATTTGAAATGCTTATTTCTTTATTTTATTTTCCACTAAATTTCTTGATTGGGATGTAAGTTGACTTGGATGTAAGGTCCAGGTTTCTAAATTTTTAACAAGTATTCTCAAGTAAGTGTGATAAAAGATGTCATGTACTACCATGAGCAAAACCACAACTGATTTTGGGAGTGAAAGAAGCAGTATTTATTTTTTGTCACAGTGTTCTTGAGTTCCTAGTACTTATTTTCAACATTCAAACTACAACTAATAGCAAACATCTTCTGGAAGAATAGAAATTCAATTTCCTGATGGCATATTTTATGATATGTCTACAGTATAGATGCCATTTAGAAAAAGAGACTCCCTAGTTAAGAAATATTTTTTATGAAAGGTAGGTTTTTATTACATAGAGCATACCTTCTTGATGTTTACATATAGTAATGATTACCAGAGTAAACCTTGCAACTTAATTCAACTAGTAAAAAGGAGTGAAACACTTTTATCAAGGAAAAGTAATATCTGTTGCTCAGATTAACTTCAATACAGTCTTTAAAATTCTACAAATACCACTATAAAATCCTATGAAATCTTATTAAAATAGAATTCATGAGGTCTTTCCTGTGTCTATTCCAGAAATAAATATAGAAATTAATTCTCTGATCACCTTTTTACTGCTTAAAAGATTAAGCAGTAAAAAGTCAAATTGGAAGATTTACTACCATAGTGATTTTTTTTTTTTCCCCAGCACCGGGAATCAAACTCAGGCCCTTGTTCTTAGAAGGTAGGTGCGGTACCACTTGAGCTAAATCCCCATCTCCCTACCAAGCTGAATTTTTAAGATTATTTTTAATTATTTGAATCATGTTTGTATATTTTAATGTGATGTTTTTAAGAGTTTTATTCACAGACATGATTCTAGAGGCCATGAGCGTGCTCCCAGTGTAAGAGAACTGTTGTTGATGTGCAGAAACACAAAGATGGATTGCATAATTTCAACAGCAATGCAGCTCCAGCAGTGTAACAGTGAGGCATTTGATTGTAATTGAGTTTTCATCATATATATTTAAATTATTTTATTTTATTTTATTTTATTTTATTTTATTTTATTTTATTTTATTTTATTTTATTTTATTTTATTTTATTTTATTTATTTTTTGAGACAGGGTCTTGCTTTGTAGTTCAAGCTGGCCCTGAGCTCACTATGTAGCCCAGGCAAGCCTTAAAGTCAGCAATTCTCCTGTCTCTGCCTCCTGAGTGCTGGGATTATAGGCATGAGCCACCCTGACCGGCTTCATTATATATATTTTGATAAGCCCACAATAGCATTCAGCTGAATAGAAAGAGCAGTACTACTGAGTATACACAGGTTTATCATATTCTAAGTTATACTGGGGAATACTTTTTTTTTCTTCTAAATATTTAGGCAATGAAATTCAGTATGTTGCTGTGATGAACTACGATGTTATTATGGGATTTTTAATGACTATGTTATGTGGTTCTCACCACATAACTGATCATCATAACACAGTAGGGATTGTAAATGTTGGAAATGTCTTCACACAAATCCCAATAAGGTAATAAAGGAAGTATACAGTTGACTGGTTATGAGACCGACGTGTGTTATGTGACATTAGATATGATAAGCAATGTTAAATTATTTTAAGCAATGCACAGTTATCAGAAGATATTTTCTGTCTTTTCGTAACATATATTATGTATTTATTAATCTACAAGATATGAACCCTGGAATTTTAGATTCAGTGTTATATAATTAGCCATGAAATTATTACTTACATTTTTATAGTTTAGTGAAATAAAGCAATATCCTTAAGGTTATCTGTGTATAGAATGTTTCTATTTAATTTGAACATATATGACTTTGCTGTATCATGTATTCATTCTTATTTGTTCTAAATCACAATAAATATACTTGTTATTGCAGTATAAATTACACAGATGTGTTAGATTTTTCAGTAGCTACTGTTGCAGAGCTGCACACGGGAGGGTGAGGTGCAGAGTCACACATGCACACCAGACCCTGGGGAGGCTTCTGGAAGCTTCTGCTTAATGAATGCAGTGTAGGACATTATAGAGCAAAAGTGATGAGAGAGATTTGCAGTTGCTTATGGGGGATTGGTCCCTGGTTGCAGAGGAGAGGCCCAATGTTGGGAAGGACTGGGCAATATTTGGCTGTGGTGTGCCCTCATTAGCTCAATGCTCACTTTGGTTTCAACTTAGTGTACTGAGGGCCACGGGCTCGCTCAGGACCTAGGAGACTTGTGTGAAGTGCAGTTGGCTCAGCGGATCTGGATTTCACCATCAGGCTACTCTCAGTAGAAACTGGTGTTTATATATAAGGGAAGAATATTTAAGAGTAAGCAGTAAGCAAGAGGTTGTCTCGCTTTAATATGACAAAAAATAAAAGAAATCTAGTGTCAATACATGTAAGTAAATTATGGGAACATTTTATCATGAGAAATCAAATACCACTTTAAAAAAGGCAGTATGATAGAACTACTGAAATACCCTATATATTTGCTGAACAAGTGTATATGCTGTGCTATTGTCACTCAGGTTGAGGGATTTGTTGGGGAACATAGAACTGATGTCTTTTGAAGCTTGCATTCTAACAGAGAAGATATATGACTAAATAATCAAATACAATCAGTGAAGCACAGTAAAAACTATATTTAGAGTGCTACAAGGGGCTATATCGTATCAGAGAAGGAGTCTCCTCAAGATATCTGGAGAGTGAAGTCAAAGCATGATTATAAAATTATGAAAATTAGGCTAGACCTCATCAAAATGCAAAACTTTTAAAATTTTAAAACAGAAGCCTACTACTGATATATTTTCATTTAGAAAAAAATCATTGCATGTGAAGTCTTTACAACAAATGAGACTACTGGTAGCAAAAGGTTTTAGGTATCTGCAATACTTAACTCAGTATAAATATAATATATACTTGCTTTGTTTTTGATATGTTGCCCAGGTTGCTAAGTATAGAGTTGAAACACAGTTGATCTGATATGTTCCCTAAAGCTTATATTTTGTCATTGTAACAAACTTTATGTAAAGTACAAAGAAAAGTAGCTGAACTAGATTGGTCAAGTGCAAGACATCTTCTACTTTTTACATTTGTAACTCAGTAATACTTTTCCTCTTCCCATTTTCTCTAGGAGGCATAAAATACGGTTTGGACTAAATAAACATCATATTCAGTAACAACAATATTTTTTAAGGTTAATTTATAGAAACTCGATTACAAAGACTTGGAGAGAAAAAAGAAGGAAAGATAGATGACAAGCAGAAAAAAATTAAAAAGCAGACTGATAATGAAATGCGCATATTTGGTTAAATACATAGTTAAAATAGCACAAATCATTCTGAAGAAAAAGAAAAATAGAATAATAGAAGTAAAAATATTTACAAGTATTTCCATCTGTGTGGGAGCAGACTATTCAGGTATATTGAAGAGCCAAGAAATTGTGGTTCAGCAAATAAGAAAAATATTCAGGTGAGACTTAGAAAGAGGAATTTTTGGCCTCAAAGGTATATCAAGGGGAACTTCAGTGACATTGCAAAGTAATTTATAGGTGTAAGAAACTGGAAAAAAAGATGGCATTAATAGGAATAATACAATTTTTAAAAAGTGAAAAATTGAGGATAATTAGTGGCAATTCAGAAATTGTAATTGCATTATAAACGTAATGATCAGTAATTCTAAAGGACTGCTACCTTTATCACTTTTGCTTTTGGGGTTTTGTTAGCCAAAAATTGGCCTGCTACAGCTTCCTGGAGGTTGGCAAACTATATGAAACTCCTGTGTCTCTGGGACAAGAGAGGACTACTTCTAGCACGCGAAGTAGGACTGGCTTCATGTTTATGTGGAGCCGTCTCACCTTCCACGTCCCCTGGAGGTGAGGTACAAGCCCTGAGTTCGTGTCTCCACCGAGGAACCCAGGTTCAGGAAACCCTGGCCTTGTAAAAGATAAATCTGATTAATATTTGCCATAGATACTATTTTTTTTTTCTTTTGAGACAGGGTCTCGCTTTGTAGTTCAGGCTGGCCCTGAGCTCACTATGGTGCCCAGGCAAGCCGCTGCAAACTCAGCAATCCTCCTGTCCCTGCCTCCCGAGTGCTGGGATTACAGGCGTGAGCCACCACCTCCGGCATTGTGGTATGCGGTGTTGATTGTTGGTGGGCGTGCCTCCACGCCCAGCATTATATGTGGTTGCCAGGGGTTGAACTCAGGACCTTGCGCTTGCGAGGCAGGCGCCGGAACCACTGAGCTAACCCTCCGGCCCCATAGATACTATTTTTAATCTTAGACAAAAGATTAAATATTTCCTCTCCTCTTGTAGATTATCTCTATTTTCCCTAGCAATTCCCTGTACATACATTCACAAGAAAGATGGCAATAGATTACATTGTGGAAAATCTGTTGCCATGTCTGAAACTATTTTAGTTAACAGTATGAGCTGAAATGAAAGGGAACCAAGAGACAAAGACAGAGAGACAGAGAGAGAGAGAGAGAGACAGAGAGACAAAGAGACAGACAGAGAGAGAGAGAGAGAGAGAGAGAGGAGGGAGGACAGAAGCAGAGACAAAGAGATGGAAAGAAACAGAGACAGAGAGGAGACAAAAGCAGAGAAATAGAGACAGGAGGGAGACAGACAGTTTTTGTCATGTAAAGAAGGCTTCAGATTATAGATTCCCAGGGGATACAAGTAGCCATGGGAAGATAAGTTTGGAGGCTCTGTGCGGTGGACTCTGTGAGTTCTGACTATGACCTGTTTGCCAATAATAATGAAGCTTTCGGATGCACAGAGTTACACATAAGCCTCCCAACTAAAGAGCTGGGAGAAGGAGGCCAAGCTGAATACAGAGGGACCACACGAAGAAAGGACTGCACAGGATGAGAGTGCATGGAGCACACTTGTAAATTTTAATAATGAAATAACTTCAGCTTTATGTGCATGTTCTTTTTAAATGTCACTGAATATATGAAAAATATGAGCTCTCGGGTAGACCAATTTGCAGTTAAAAATCATCTTGTTTGACTGAGAATTATAATCAGATTAACCCCCCCCATGTAATCAAATGCTCTTTTAAAACTTTTAATCTTAAGTCTGTGACTTAAAACCTATAATCTTTAGAACTACATAGCTGACATAAAATTATGTATAGGGACATAGAACCATGCAAACATAGCTCAAATAAAGAGTAATTATTATTTGCAAGAGATGTGTAGGATTTATGTAAGTTATAACAGTAAAAATCTGAGTATCTTATTAAAATATTAAATGTAAATATGTATAGGTCACAGATTTGTAAATATCATATCTTTTCTCTGGTATGGTTCTAGAATGCATGATTAATATTGTGAAATAGGAAACGTTTAAAGGGAAATGGCGTTTAGGGGCAAGTAATGAAGGGAAAGAAAAAATTTATGGTGAAAAAAGGAAAAAAGGCTTTTGTATATGGGGAGTTGTAGGGTAGGTAGGGGAAGGGGAAAAATGAGAATTAAGTCATGTCATACTGGTAAAATTTTTCAATATTGAGTGTAATTTTGATATATATATGTACCAATAAATTTTAAAAATTAAATATTTAATATTTTACTATCAAAATACTCATGTAATTTACAGCACATATATTAAATCAATCATATCTATCTATTTACAATGTGGCATATTTTACAGTGTTTACTTAAATAAGTAAAATTTTCTCCATATTTCTTACTCCCTTACTAAATTCTTTAAGGTAGAATAAAGTCCCAATATGCAAAAAAAAAAAAAAGTGGAATTAGACCATGTCAGAAGCTCTAAGAGAATTTTTAGTATAGTCTAGTGAGCTTGTCACGTCCTATTCATAATGTAGCAAGATTAAATTGTATATTATCATCTAATGGGAGAAAAGAAGGAAAAAGGAAAAGTTTAAAATAGAACAGTCTCTCATTATTCTTGTGTTGCCTTGACTCCTGTTCCTCGAGGACATCTAAAGATATTTAGTTTCATTGTTCTCTGAGTAGCTCATGAATATTTCAGTTTCAAATGGTTGAATGTTCTTTTTACTAGTCCATTCAAATTGCAATACAAATATATTTTTATATCTGTTGCTCGGAAACTTGGTGATTTAAGGATTTTAACTTTTTTGTTTTACAATGAAACAATTGTGTGGGGATTATAACAGTTATGGTGTCTATTTAATTATGACATGGAATGGGTATATTACATACTTTCTTTAATAATACAGTAGGCTTCTTATCTTAGTAATCACATTAAATAATAATTCTCAAACACTGAAAGCATAATCACACATTAAAACAGGTTTGCATGAGATCATTTTGTATTTTCTTCTATACAATTTTTTTTTGTATCTTCCTACAAGTCTTTTGGATGGGTTGAAAGAGCATGTGACTTGTATCTACATAATTGTGCAACTTAGATTTTTATGTAATGGATCACACATATACATGGACTTCAAAGCCCAGGCTTTATAAATATGATAAAATTGGATGCTAGTGGAATTGATGTAATAGTTCTAGCACATTGTTAAAAAATATTTTATTGGTACATTTTACATACACATTGTGATAAAAAATGACATTGAGAATTCATACCAGTACATGACACAACTTATTTCTCATTTTTATATGTACAAATCTTCTCTTTTGTCTCTATACAATTAAGACAATCTTACTAGACAAAAGGCTACAGATATTATAGTTACATGTCACTATGTCCAGAATGTCATGGAATTAAAGTAAATCTTCAAAGTATTATGAAAAAACAATGTGTCCGTGTGCATTTTAAAGCAGGCCCAAATGCATAGCTCAATGTATCATTTTTTAAATGACATTTTTAATTATGAAGAAAGTAATCATTAATGATATTAAATCTGAATTAGTAGTTATCAAAAATGAAATAAAACTTCACAAGAATAAGTTAAAATCCCTGAAAGTTGCATTACACACATATGTGTGTGCCTATGTATCCATGAATATATACTTATATTCATATATACATTGACATGTATATTAACAAGTTATTAAAAGTTATTTGGGAATCAGAAAAAACGGTGTTATCTTTTGGAACTGAAAGATTATATGACAATGTCAGATTCAAGGTATAGGATTAAGAGGGAATAATTGTATCATAGTTGTAATAGTACTTTAAGATTTTAAAATATAATGTAACATAATTGAAAGGACATAAATTTTCATGTACTTTTGTAAATTACACTAATTTATTTTTTTATTTTTATTTTTTGAGACAGGGTCTTGCTTTGTAGTTCAGGCTGAGCTCACTATGTAGCCTGGGCAAACCTTGAACTCAGCAATCCTCTTACCCAGCCTCCCGAATGCTGGGATTACAGGCTTGAGCCACCAAACCCAGCATCTGTGGTATATGTTATTGATTGCCAGTGGGTATGAGCCACCATGCCTGGTATTGTTGTATGTGGTTACTGGGATTGAACCAGGGACCTTGCACTTGCTAGGCAGGCAATGGAACCACTGAGCTAAATCTCTGGCCCCTATTCAATTTAAAAGAGACCAATGGTTCTAAGAAACTAACTTACTGGGTACATTATATGGCTCTTAGTCAAACCTTTTAACTTGGTGTTTTAAATTGGGGATTAGTCATGACACTAAAATTGTCATCTGTTACACAAGGCATTCATTAGGTTTATTATTATAGAACAAGCTCATGTGTAATATGAATGCTATTTTTCTCCTTTTTCTAGATGAGAAATACTTCTGAAATCAATTATTGTGTTCTAATATGAATGACAGAGGTATTATACAGAAAACTTTCAATTTTACATAATTTTAACTGATTCAATAATTTATATTTCTGGATTCATTTATGTATAAATATTTTATCTTTGCAAACACTACAGAAAATGCAATATAACTAGCTTTTGGAACTGCATTTTGGCTACCATTTTCCATAAAACAGGAAACATTATAAAGGGTAAAAAGTAGAGGACAAAAGATTATGTGGAGTATACATACATACACACACAGAGTAATCCACATTACGCCCTCTGCTTGATAAGAACATCCAAGTCTGTCTCTGATTAATTTCTATAAAATTAAAAACATATTTTTAAAGAAACTAAATTCAATATTTAAATAGATTAATAGGAATTAAAATGTTGAAATCTAAATGGGAACATGAAGAAATTGTGAAAATAAATAACTGAAATGAAAAATGTTAATCTATGTTAGAGTTTACTAAAAGAAATAAAGGGCTTGGGACTGGAGGGTTAGCTCAGTGGTTCCGGCGTCTGCCTGGCAAGTGCAAGGTCCTGAGTTCCATCCCCGGTAACCACATACAATGCTGAGTGTGGAGACTCACGCCCACCAGCAATCAATACCACATACCACATACCACAGTGCCGGGCGTGGTGGCTCACGCCTGTAATCCCAGCACTCAGGAGGCAGAGACAGGAGGATTGCTGACTTCGAGGCTTGCCTGGGCTACATGGTAAGCTCAGAGCCAGCCTGAACTACAAAGCAAGACCCTGTCTCAAAAAAAAAAAAAAAAAAAAAAAAAGAAGTAAAGGGCAAGAATGATGAGCCTCCTGTATGAGAAAATGTGAGTTCCAGTGAGTACTTGCACAACAATATGGAGAAAATAACATATTTCATATAGTAAATGCTCATTATGTGACTCTATGTATCTCATTTGTAAAAATAATATTTTTTTGTTTTCTCCCATTTTATAAATTATGAGAAAAATAGCTTGATTGATATTGTCAAGAAATCTTACATCACTAGAAATTTTTTAGTAGGTATAATTTGATAAATTTGTAATTTTCAATGAGGTAGAGTCCATTTGGATATTGAGAAGGATGCATAATTATTAAATTCCCAACTATGTTTCTCAAGCAGACATATACATGTGCCCATTTTATTAAGAGTAACGTTATCTTACTCCTAAAATATTTGATTTCAAAGTCAGGGAATAATTTGCATTCTCTCTGTTAGACAGAGTAAAAGGCCAGGCAGTTTTAATATATGCATGAAGACTGTGCCTTTCTGGAAAGATTTTTTTTTTTAATGTAAAAGCTCAAGTCATACATGTGTAAAAGAGCATCAGAGAAAGACTGTTACTGGCAATTACATCAGATGTCTCCGAAGTGTTCAGGCCTGTGTGCAGAAAAGAATATATTCAGTGCTCATTTCCTTTGCTAACATCAACAGCAGGCTGCTGATTTTCAGATAATTATGGATTGCATGATGAAAGAAATAGGCATATTTTTGATAGAAAATGAGATGAAGGTGCCAGCAAATTCTGGAAGATTCTGTAATGTGATGTGACTCCTGTCAAGAGCTGATATTTTTAATATCAGCTACTAACAAAGCCGGCAAAGTGAAAAAAAAGTACATGTGAGGTGTCAGAGGTTTTTCTGACCTACCTGATTCTGTGTATGAGGACACTGTCCCAGAAGTGTGCAGCATTCTATTAAGCTGCATGTGCCAAACAAATAATACCATCTTGGCGTAAGAAGAACACACAATACTTCATGTTTTACAAGTTTCCTAGACTTACTGATATGTGATGTCATACTATTCTCAGTCCATAAAAGAACTTGATTCCATAGAAGGAGTTGAAGGTAGAGGAAGTGACTTTGTAGGAAGAAGGTTCTGGAGCCAATACTAGATTTTTTCTCTTTCAGTTTTAGTGCTGCTTTTGGTTCAGCTTTGAATGTAATTTAGACTAGTTTCACTTATGAATGTCCAGGCATACATCGGTCCACACATGCTTCTGTTCATGAACAGTTTGGCTCCAGAACAGAACGTCTTTAGCAAAATTTTGCCTCCACTCAGAAACTCTTCATTGAGTGATGAATATGACCAACACCTGTATCTTTTCTGGAATCATGCAGTGAATTAAGTTCATGAACGGAGGCCCAACTGTCTTTAAGGAAGTAATTATTCAAAAATTTCTCAAAAGTAAATGTGAAAAGAGAATTATGGAAACCAGTATTTAAATAAATACCACTCAATAACTAGTGATAATAATTGCTACATATTAAATGTTGAAGAAAGGAAGCTTTGTTTGAGAAGAGAATTGAGATCCTAAATACAAATAGGAAGAGTAAACCTGTTGAAGGAATAGTTTGAAGAAGCCTGTGCTGTTAAGTGTAGATTGGAAATGGAAACATCAAGTTTGGTTATTGGAGCAATTATTTTTAAAAAGTTATTGTACCAATCTACCCACAAGGTTATAAAATCAAAGCACTATGGAAAAGTACTGAATATCAAATATGCAAAATTATAAATAATATTCCATAGAGGTAACTACTTTGGGCCTTGTTTCTATTTAGCAATTCTAGACTGTTCTTTACAACTCTCAAAAATACATTTCTACCCAGGGGTAATATTCAATATTCTCAACCACTAGTGCAGCAGAAACACATCCCTATCTGAATGAATGCTCACTACTTCTCAAGATACACCAAGATTTGTCTCTTGAGTTTCAGTTCTGTTTATATCTCTATTGCTTAATTTATCAAATGAAAGCATTAGCTAGAAATATGCATCAAAATATAACTAATTAAGCTCATAAGTGGACATCTCTCTTCCCCATCTGCCTTTTATTTTATTTATGAGCTTTTGTAGCTTAACTTTAAGTTTCATTGTTCTTTCCTCTAATAGATATTTTCTTAAGCATGCCAAGGAATGTATATGCTCCAATTGCTTTCTCATGTAGCTTCTTTATTTTAATTATCTAATTAAAATTGCCAAACCCATTTTTTTTTGTCTTTTCTGTAATGGATTAAATTAGCAACTCTGATTCTGTCTCTTGTGCTTTCTGAGAGTTTTATTTTGTAAATATAAATGCTTTATTGTTCATTATCCATTTTACTATGCAATTTTAAAATACATCTATTTCTTGTGAGATGAACACTTAACCAGGCTGAAATACAAATGACCGTGGTTTTTTGGAAGTCCTCAATACAAATCTGGCTGATAATAACATATGCCAAGCTCTTTTTTGACTTCATTTAACAAACATTTAGATTTCCTGAATCTTATTTTTAAAATGGATAGTTCATAGCACAAAATTGATCTTTTTTATGCTTGTTCCCTCAAAAGTAAAACAGATACATTTTTCTTATCCCTTCAGATAAAATCCTTCAAATCATACATAAAACACAAGAATACTATGAAAGAAAGAATACAGAAAAATTGAAAATCTTGATATATAGTTAGCTCTATGGTGAGTGTTATGTTGATTACATGATATCTTCTACATCCCAAACTTGAGGCTTATCACAGCAGAAAATTAGAAAACTCCTACAGAAAGAGATAAAAACATAAACAAACAGCTAACTAAACAAACAGAAGACCCCGCTTCTACTTCCGGTCACACATCAACAGTCTCTAAAGAGAAGACTAGGAAGAAAGCAACACGAAGAAGAGAGCTGATGGCAATGAGTTCTAGAGTATAGGATGGATATTGTGAAATAGAAAATATTCAAAGGAAGATGTGGTGGATGGGTGAGTAATGAGGGGTAAAGAAAAATGTGATGATAATAAAAAAGGGAAACAAAGCTTATGTATTTAGGGGGTGGGGTTGTGTGGTGGGAATGGGAAAAAATGAAAAATAAATTGTGTCATGTACTGGTATGAATTCCCAATGTTGAGTGTGATCATGATGTGTATGTACAATGTACCAATAAAGAAATTGAACAAGAACAAAACAAAAAAGAAGAAGAAAGCTCAGTTTTAGAGAAGAACAGCTCTTTTTCAGCCAAAATAATTATCTTTTTTCTTTCACTTGTACCCAACAAAAGAATAAGTATGCCACCAGTACAGGAATTGCCTACTTACAGTCAGAAACCTTGTAAGGCAGTCGCCGAAACCACTGAGCTAAATCCCCGCCCCCAATAAACTCGATTAAAAAAAAAAAACAGTTGTTGATCATCTGAGTGAGGACGAATGCGTTAGCCTACTTTTTCTAGGGAAGATCATGGACCCATTCTTACTAAAAGCCCTGTTCATTTCCTGTGTGCTTCCCATGCGACTTGCTTTCCTAGTTGATCCCATTTAATCAATGTTAACAGTGTTTATACTTGTCTTAATCTTACTGATTGGTCATGGTTTTCTCTCACTGATGCCCACCTTGTAATTTTCCATTGGGTCTTTTAGTTTTGTGCCATTTTGTCCCAGCCTCACCCCCTGGCTTTGCCATATAAAATACCTTTGAAAAGTGAGATGAGGGGTCATTCTACTTTTTAGTCCCTGTTCTGTTTCTTTTAGACAGAAGCTCTTTCTCTGGATACACTTTTCTTGCTTTTAACTTTTATGTTCTTAAAATTCACTCTTCTGGGCCAGAGATTTAGCTCAGTGGTTCTGGCACCTGCCTAGCAAGTGCAAGGTCCTGAGTTCGATCCCAGTTACCACATACAATGCTGGGCGTGGTGACTCACGCCCACCAGCCATCAATACCACATACCACAGTGCTGGGCATGGTGGCTCATGCCTGTAATCCCAACATTCGTGAGGCAGAGGCAGGAGGATTGCTGAGTTTGAGGCTTGCCTGGACTACATAGTGAGCTCAGAGCCAGCCTGAACTACAAAGCGAGACCCTGTCTCAAAAAAAAAAAAAAAAAAAAAAAATCACTCTTCTGTTTTAGAGAACACAAATTCACAGTGTGAATGTCTATCTGGTTTGTGGGAGTTACACCTATTCCCCTTGTATCAGTAATACTAAAGAACACACAGATGTTAGTGAGCGTCAGGATGTCAGCAACGGGGTCTTGGAAATGTGCGAAGATGGGCTGCACGGTCCAGGGGAGACCCAGTTCTGAGCGCTCAGCCTGGAGAAGGCGGGAGCTTGTAGAAACTTGAAGAGTCACCATGGTCTCAGGGCTGAGGAACAGGCAGGGTTGGAAGTGGTGGTTCCTTTACTAAAGTGGCACGACAGTGTGCATGTGGAGGGTGGCTGTGTAGCCATGTTTCCGTGTGTGGGGCACACTCGTGGGAAGCACCACAGGTTCCTTTAGTACCAAGAGGTTTTGGCATTCTTTGTGCATTTGGCTACGGAGAGCAGCACTGAGTGTGTGTGTGTGTGTGTGTGTGTGTGTGTGTGCACGCATGTGTGTGTGTGTGACAAGTACTGATGATTTCAGCCTTTCTTGTTTGATTTTAGTTATCTCTGTTTTCTTCCATCTTTGGTATTGCAAAATATTCAGCATATTTTAAGCCCATTGAGTAGTATTTTGACTTGTGACTAGTTGTCTTTATTTATTTTCTTTGTAGTAATTAGGGGTTAAATGCTAGCATTTCCTACTCCAAAATACCTTCTATTGTATCACTCTGTAGGTTTTTATAGACATATATATATATATATATATATATATATATATATATATATATATTTCCTTAACATGACTTTTCTTCCTGATTTTAAGTATACCGCCTTTTACTATGTCTGCATAGATTCCAAATTCCATAGTCTTTTACTATGTCTGCGTAGATTTAAAATTTTTAAGCTATTTTCTATTCCTTAATTATGTCCAATTAGAATCAATTTCACAGTTATAGTGTCTTTATACTTCCTGTGTGGCAAACTGTTTTCAAAGTGCTTAGTTCTATACTTACCTTCCGTCTAGGGGGGTCTTACATGGCCTCCCGAAGAGCACTGGCTGTTTTTTCCGCTACTTCCTTGGCCACTTCTCTCTCTCTGCAGAGGCCACGCCCTGTCCTGCTGGGATTGCTCCATCCCCTGGCCCCCGCCCTGTCTCTTCGCCTTCACTTTTATGCCCCTGCCCCCTCTTGTCTTCTATGGCCTTTCCAGCATTTGAGCTCATTCCTCTATCTGAACTCGGAAGCAACAGAACTATTTTAAAAACTCTGTACCTTAGGAAGTGTAAAGTTCTCACTGAAAAACAAAAAGAAAAATAAGTGCTAACAAAATATTGCTGAGTTGGCAGTTTCTTGGGGATTGATAGACTTTTGTTGGTATGTGACATTAAGATATAAAGTGTTAAAGAATGACATAAAGGCTGTATCGGACAGCACATTTTACTCTCATAACAAATATAACTGGTCATAAATTATTTAAAATACTGCTGAGAAAACAGAAATGAAAATAGTTGGTTAAGTAATATTTTAAAATTTATTTTGAAGTAGAGAATAACGTATTAAAATTGGAAAGCCTGTGCTAAAGGAGTAGCTGGAGAATGTATTAATCCTTACATATTGTTAGATATTAGTAGATCCTGTTATTGTATTTACTTTTTGGAAGCAGTATTGAAAACTTCTTGATTGGTTATGGATTTTCTTCAGTTTGAATTGACACTAAACAAATGCACACTTCAGTTGATATTGATAATAGATATTGTTGCCTACTTACCCTATGCAGTATCAGCACTTTTCTAGTATCTACACAAGTTACTGATAATATTTACTTTTTGGAATGATGCTTTCAGCCCTCCTCTACCATTATTTTAGTAGGCCTTTACTTTCAATTTTTTCCTGTCTCTATGCAAAAAAAAAAAAAATACTAAGGAACTGTAAGAAAATTTGCTACTGGTCTATGGGAAATTAAAGATATTAAGTCTATCTGTGTAGCCTAAAACTTCTTTACTCAATGTGGTAATATTGCAGAAAATTACTAATTCAGGATTAGTAGAAAAATGATTTTTATGCCTTTCTCTGCCTTTATTTCTCTCTTCTCTACATTTTCCCCTGTATACACATTCTTCCCCATCTCTCTCTCTCTCTAACTCTATCTCTGTCTCTCTGTCTCTCTCTCACACACACACATATGTACAAATACACACGCACAAACACACACACAGACATGTGCATGCACATTTTAGAAAATATCCTTTACTTCATCTCAGCTAGAAGAAAACGCTGCTCTGTCAGCCCAGTTTTGTTAGGAACACACAGAACCAGTCCACAGATCAACTAAGATGCAAAGAAAAAATGCAAGGAAGCTTTTGAAACCAGAAACATAATTTTTAGGCTGACAGAATCTTTATTACACAGTGATAGTATCTTCCACATTTTTACATTCTATAAAGTAATAGGATTATAACTCATACTTAAAGACCATTGTTTTGAAGGTAATTGATTTTGTATTAATTCTCCAGCATCAGATTTTTTTCTATATACTGACACTGACTAAAATGAAACCTGGTGAAGTGTGCAGTATACCAGATTTCAGAGCCCTGATCTCTGAAACCTGGGCATGTAGTATGTTAACTGCTAAAGGATAATAAAGATTGTAAATAGAACCGCTTGCTAATTAGCTACCAATACTACAGGGAAATTAACCTGGGTTATCACAATAGATCAAACATTATCATGAAGATCCTTAAATGTTGAATGAAATTCAAGTGATTGATATGAAAGGGAATAACCTGACCAATGCTCACTTTAAAATGAGCCTATAGGGTCAAGAGACAGGAATTGTTGGCAGCCTCAGGCAAAAAGCTCTCTTTTCTAGATATTCCAGAAAGGAACACGGCCCTGTCAACATACTGATTTTTGCTCAGTGATAACATGTGTCAGCCTTCTGACCTCCGTTTAACATAAGAGTTTTTCAGTGTTGATACAATAAGTTAAGTTACAGCAAAAATGGAACTTTACACATGGTAACATTTAAGTTTAACACAGTGTATGGCCATCCTAACCAAAAACTATTTCATTCCCTCAAATTTTAAAATTACTCATTCCTGGAGACTGGAACAACTTCCATTCATCTTATGCTACCCACAGGTTTACAGTGGAATTGTATAGTTAGGAATTTACTCCCCCCTTTTTGGTTTATCATACATCAATTATGTAATGCTAAGCAAGTTACATTAAATGTCTGAATTTCCTTTTTTAATTGAGAAATGATAATCATCTAATAGACAATATATTTTGAGGCTGACCAAGTGAGACAATACATGAAAAATATATAATATCCTATATGATGAGAAGTGTGAAATTAATGGTTGCTATGATGGTTTTTCCATACATGGCTCATTTACCTCTTTTCAGAAGATCATTAACAGCATTCCAAAATTTTGTTGTTCAGCATCAAGATTATACAATTCTTTGAGGGCTCTGTAACTCCAAAAACTTCACATTTTTTAGAAGTATGACACTTGATCTGTATTAAATGACTGTAGGCAAAATATGTCCAAATTGTTAGTTTTCTGTGCCCTCCTGAAATACAGTCAAGAGATAAAATCAAAATCTCCTGGAGGGAAAATTCTGACAGTAGAAATCTTTATTTGAAAAGAATAGTTGTGAGAATTCAGTCACTTAAAACTGGTCAAGGTAAATATATTGGCTTACATTTGGGTAGAGCAAAATAACCAAATTTTCTAATCTGAATAACTGCTCCCATTTTTAAAAAGTTGAGAGACTCTTACATAAGCAGCTGAGTGTTACACTATCCTTTAATTTAGTATTAAACAAATATTTCAAGAAGAAAATTATAAATATGAGTGTATAGGCAAAGAATTTCATATACAGGACTGTGCAAGGTCATATCCAGCCTAACACTGATGAGAGAACCTAGAAAAACTAGCAATGTAGGTGAATAAAGATATTTTTTTAGGATGTACCAGAAGAGCAGTGATTGGAGGTGGGCCATTGAAATTAAATCTTGACGAAGTTCTGTATTCACAAAAAGACAAAGAGCCAGTCTAGAAATGCAAGACATAAAGCATTTTGAGGGAATTATATCTAGTTGTCATGTGTCTCTCTTTTTAATTTTTTTTATTTTTACATTATTCAGTAAACTTTATTGCTACACTATATACACAGCTCAAAATCACACAAAACATTGGGGAATCTGTACCAATATGTGACACAAGTCAATTCTCATTTTTACCCACATCCTTGCCCATCCACCCTCTACCCACCCCCTATATACTTACTTTTTTATTTTTTTCCAAATCATATATATTCTTTCCCATCATTACATTCCCACACCAAATTCCTTTTGGATATTACAGAAACTATCATACATTCTAGAGCTCCTTTACCTTTACAGGTTCTTATATCAAAGAAAAGATCCGGCATTTGCATATCTATGTTCTATTTATTTCACTTATTAGTGTGTCCTCTAGGTGTAGCCATTTGCACATAAATGAATCAATCTTGTCATTCTTTATGGCAGAATAATACTCCATTAAAATATCTTCCTTATCCAGTCTCCAGTTATTGGGCATTTTGTTGTTTCCAAGATTGGACTACCACGAACTGAACTGCTATGAACAGAGGTGTACATCTCTCTTTTCAATGTGATTTTTATAATTCCTTTGGGTATATTCCTAACAGGGGGATAGCAGGGTCAAATGGGACCTCTAGTCCTAGTTTTCTAGGAATCTCCACACAGATTTCCACAATGGTTGCACAAGTCTATAATTCCACCAGCAGGGGAGAAGGGCTCCTTCCCCCTACAGCCTCACCAGCATTTATTCTTGGTTGATTTTGTAATAGAAGCCATTCTTTGTGGAATGAGATGGAATCTCAGTGTTGTTTTCATCTGCATTTCTTGAATGACCGGTGATGTTGAACATTTCTTCGTATGCTTCTTGGATGCTTTGATCTCTACCTCTGAGAAGTGTCTGTTCATTTCAGATGCCCATTTCTGAATTTGGTCTTTAAACTTGGGGAGAATGATCTATTTAAGTTCCTTGTATATTGTAGATAATAGCCCTTTATCTGACAGACAGCTAGTAAAGACTTTTTCCCATGTTGTTGGTTGTCTTTTAGCAGTGGCAGTGATTTCTTTTGTTGTGCAGAAGTTTTTAGTAGGATGAGATCCCATTTGTTGATTCTTTCTGCTAGTTCTTTTGCTACAGAGGTTTTATTCATGAAGTCTCTGCCTAATACAATGTCTCCAAGAGTTTTACCTAACCTGTTTTCTAGCAGGTTTATTGTTTCTGTTTTAATATTTAAGTCTCGTATCCATTGTGAGTTTAGTTTTGTACATGGTGAAAGAGATAGATCTAGCTTTGGTTTTTGACATGTTAAAGCCCAGTTTTTCCAGCCCTATTTGTTAAAGAAGCTGTTTTTCCTCCATTAGAGATGTTTGGCTCCTTTGTCAAAGATAAGGTGGCTTAGTGTATCTGGGGATGTGTCTGGATCTTCTAATCTATTCCACCAGTCCTCGGGTCTGTTACTTTGCCAGTACCATACAGTTTTTAATCACAGTGGTTTTATAGTAGAGTTTTAAGTTGGGAATTGTAATACACCCTGTCATGTCGTGGTTGCTTAGAATTGTTTTTGTTATTCTAGGTCTCTTGTGGTTCCAGATGAATTTTTGGATTGTTTTGTCTAGTTCTGTGAAGTATAGTGTTGGAATTTCAATGGGAATTGCATTGAATCTGTATAGTAGTTGTGGGTGTATAGCCATTTTGAAGATGTTGGTTCTCCCTACCCAGGAACAAGGGATGTCTTTCCACTTTCTGATCTCCTTTTCTATCTCATTTTTCAGAGTCCTATACTTTTCAGAGTAGAGGTCTTTCACCTCCTTTGTTACTTTGATTCCTACATATTTTATTTTTCTGGGTGCTATTGTGAAAGGGATTGAATCTGCAATTTCTCTTTCAGTGAGTCTGTTGTTTGTGTAGACAAAGGCTATTGATTTTTGAGCGTTGACTTTGTATCCAGCAACCCTACTAAATTTGGTAATTAAGTCTAGCAGTCTTTTGGTTGAGTTTTTAGGATTCTCTAGATAGAGTATCATATCATCAGCAAATAATGACAGTTTAACTTCTTCCTTTCCTATCTTTATTCCTTTTATATCTCTGTCCTGCCTGATTGCTATGGTTAATATTTCCAGTACTATATTGATTAAGAGTGGTAATAGTGGGCATCCTTGTCTCGTTCCTGATCTTAGTGTAAAAGGTTTCCGTTTTTTCCCATTAAGTATGATGCGGGCTGTTGGTTTCTCATAAATAGCTTGTATCAGATTGAGAAAAAGTCCATCTATTCTGATTCTCTGTACGGTTTTGAGCATGAATGGGTGCTGGATTTTGTCAAATGCTTTTTGTGCATCTATTGAGATGATCATATGGTTTTGTCCTTAAGTCCGTTAATATCATGCATTACGTTCATTGATTTACGTATTTTGAACCAGCCTTGCATCCCTGGGATAAATCCGACTTGATCATGGTGTATGATTTTCTTGATAACTCTCTGTATTCTGTTTGCCTGTATTTTATTGAGGATTTTTTCATCAGTGTTCGTTAGAGAGATTGGCCTGTAGTTTTCTTTTTTGGTGGGATCTTTCCCTGCCTTTGGAATCAAGGTAATGGTTGCTTCAAGGAATGATTTGGGGAGTACTGCTTCCCTTTCTATTTCATTAAAAAGATTGAGCAGTACTGGCATTAACTCTTCTTTAAAAGTTTTATAGAATTCAGCAGTGGAGCCATCAGAAACAGGCCTTTTCTTTTTTGGTAGGTTTTTATTACATTTTCAATTTCACAGGTTGATATTGGGTTGTTTAACATTCTTATATCCTCTTTGTTCAGCTTTGAAAGTTCATATGTGTCTAGGAATCTATCCATTTCTTCTAGATTTTCCATCTTTTTGGAGTACAAATTTGCAAAGTACATGCTTATTACCCTTTGGACTTCCTCTGGATCTGTGCTGATTTCCCCATTTTCATTCCTTATAGCATGGATTTGAGCCTTTTCCTTCCTTTGTTTGATAAGGGTGGCTAAGGGTCTGT